>CALNHX010004577.1:0-124477 GCA_940337035.1 Agriotes lineatus
CGACATAGAAGCGATACTAAAGGAACGAAAGCAGCTGGTAGACAAAATGAGCCAGTTGCTTACAAATATAAAAAAGGATTCCGGAAACAGAAAAAATCTACTGTACCTAGCCAAACGAGAAGATGAATTAGAAGGATACTGGAGGAAATTCTAAATCGGTGACATCAAATTTCTACAACCAGGTAAAAGAAAGATATCAAGTGATAGCAAATTATATACACGACTGGCAGAAGAAATTACATTCATTTAGCGAGGAGAGTAGCGGCCTAGAAACCGAGAAAATGGGAAACCTCGTCGGGCAGACTTAAGAAACAAGAAATTGAAATGCGGTTATTTAGCGAGCTGCTTGATGATGCAATTTTAGCATTAGAACAAGTCTAAAAAAAGTGCATAAGGAAATTCACGAATCTGAAGAAGAATTTACTGGGGATTATTTCATTGACCAAGTCTACAATCAGATGCGAAAGCGCTACAACCACGTAATAACTCAAATATTCAATAAAATAATTCCGAGGAACGAACAGCCTCGACCACGCTAGGAGTCATTTATCCCACTACCAAACTTTACCATGCCAATCTTTGAAGGAAGTTATGAAAACTGGACAACCTTTCACGATATTTTTAGGCGACACTATCTAAAACAATTCCACATTAAGAAAAGCGGAGAAGATGCAGTACTCCAAAACATACCTCAGAGGAGAGGCAAGTCGATTAATCAAACATCTAGACGCCTCTGATGCTAATTACAAAACCGCATGGGACCTACTAATAAACAGGTACAATACCAAAAGAATTTTGTTCTCAAAATTTTTAGACAACATATTAGAGCTGCCCAATTTAAACTATGAATCAGCAGCCAGTCTAAAATAGCTGTATGATACAACGATGGAAAGTTTACGCGCCATATCCAACATGGGCGTAAATGCAAAGACATAAGGACTCATAATCGCACATTTGCTGGTCAAGAAGCTCTATAAGGAAACAAAGAAGCTGTATGAACGGTTGTTGACCAACTCTCAACAGATCCAAGACCTGGAAGAAATGTTAAAGTTTTTGGAAAAAACATTCCAATCACTTGAAGCTATTCAGGAGTTGAAAATGAAAGGAGGTCGCGAGGACAGCAAAACCACCAGATTCATAAAAAAAATCATAGCATGTAAGAAGCTGTCAAGCAAGCATCGTCAGATGTCGGATCTGTAAAAACAACATGTTACGAGTTAAAACGACATTTACTAAACGCGCCGGCTCATAACGGTATTTACAAAAAGCCATAAAAAATCTAGACGACTAGCGCGTACGATATCTCACAAAATCGGGAATGTAACTCGCATGGGACCGCTGCCCAGCCCATAACAAGAGTGCCGACTCGGCTACAGTAGGTCGAGGGGTGGTCCAACACAAAATAACACAAGGGCAACGGCCTAATAAACGGTAAACAGATCTAAATAAATTGAGCGCCACCACGATTCCATCACAATAAAAGAGAATGCACAGGTAAACTCACTGAGGAACCGGGAAGTAAGTAAATCTATCTTTTAACTTTACATTTGGCAGAAAACCGAAAGCCAAACGGGACTCCACTTGGGACTCCTTGGAATCGGCAGGTGGAGTGTTCGAACCTACCTTGACGCTCAAAAATTTGTCCAGCATCTGCTTTACGTCAATCTTACACCAGCCGCCAATCGGGCGACGACAGTACAGATTGCTTACACTGAAAATCAATATGCAGCCCAGAGAAAAATACAGCGGAAGCTTTTGACAAGTAGGTCTATTGCTCTTCAAACACATACGATACACAAATGAGGTACCTAAATATGGTACACACATATTGGTTAGTACCCAAAGCGTAACGAAAATGGGGGCGTTAACACAACCGTTAGTTAATGCTCTAAGATAAATAGTACGCAAATATGATGCGTTGGCATAAGGCCCTGTATATTGAAATGGTATTCGCACCGCTTAATGCACAAAGGGGCTGATATAACAAATGTTAATTAGCGCACTTCTTGATTAGCGACATTAAATCAGGCGCAAATATGATGCTCTGGCATAAGGCCCTGTGCACTGAAATGGTGTTTGCACTGCCCAACGCACAAAAGGGTGATACAACAAACGTCAGTTAGCGCACGTTCATGATTAGAGCGGGAAGCTTACGCCTAGGACAATACCTTTCACAATAACTTCACCTGTGGCGGCCGAAGCGACGTCCAGCCTTCGGTTTGTGATCCAAAGTCGGCGAAACGAAGCGGAGAGCCCTAACAGGCTCGAGGCGGATACAATGATTGTGCTGTCCCTCATGAATCCCAAACGGAAGTCAACGATGCGATCAAACTCGCACGTAAAACTCTACCAGGGGTAAACGCACACAAAATAATCCCATATTCAAATAAGGGGTTGATGGCACAAACGGCCCATAACATGAGAAGCGCCTGGCACTTGGCGGATGAACCAACACTGTGCGACCGACTCGCCTCAAATTCTCGAATACGCAACCACATAACGGAACCCACTTTGTAATCGATCGGAAACACCGCAAACATAATCAATGACAAGCTGCCGCCCACACTACCCGAAGCCGCAGAGGCGGCGAGAAACCAAATTCTAAGAACTACTTGCAGTAACCAACAAGGTCCGTTATCAACTGCCAACTGCCAACCGACGCGATGCCGCAGCCTAGAAAAAAGGCGGAAAGGGGCTGCTTCACTCGCGCCTAGACACCAGCCGATCGATAATCTACTGAGCACCGGCTAGACGAAAAACGAGAACAACCATTCATTCTCTCTCACGCACTGAGATTTGCGTTTTAAATTCATGCCAGAAAACACGCTTAACACCAAGGTTACGACAGCCACAAAGCAGTCAATAAACACATGTGCAGCCAGACAGACAGAAAACGGTTCCACAGCTGCTTAAGGCTATAATGCCAAAGCCTGCATAAAACTCGTAACCCCTAAATTCAAGCGGAAAAATATGAAAAACCTAAATACACAATTGTAATTGTAATTTAGAAAATAGGCTAATTAGCCGTACATTGCTACATTTTAAAAATGTCCAGACAAACGACAATCGGTACCAAGCAATCAGGCTCCATCGGCTGTGTATGACATGTTTAATGCACAAAGAAAACGAGAGGTGCTACAGTTCAAGTAAATGCCAGGTATGTGACCAATGGCACAACACTCTGCTACACAAAGAATGGAATAAAACTGTAATATCCGCCCCTCTTATAGGGGTTGTTCTATTTAACTTACCACGGGTTAGCTCATAAGATCGGAGATAGGTTCGATCGCTAGCTCAGATATACCATAAATAAGCAAAACACACTAACGGAGTATCCTGTATAACATTTATTATGTTTATCTATGATACATTAGTAAATGGTTCGCGTAATTAATTAAACGAGATGTAAATTGCTCAAATTAACGATAGTATAAAAACGCGGCTTCCTGGTTCAAGCGGCTGCGGATTCTACGGACGGAAGCAGCTTCCTGGTTGTAGCGGGCGTGACCTCGGGGACGCAATTCGCTTGAAGACGTCGTGATCGGCCGGACTGCTACTTCGTTGCTCTTCGGGACGAGCTGCGCGCTGAATGCAACGCCGGGCAGCCTGTCAAATTTGCCGGTTTGCGGTTTCTGATTTCTGTAAACAAATAACAATTAAAACTGCTAATGCGGGTTTTCACCCTAAACGTGTAACTATAGTTCGGTGGTGAAATACTTCGAGGAATTCGCCGCACGACGGGACTTCATTTGAAGAACGAAATTTCGTGTCGGCGTGAGTTTTTGAGGTTAACTAACTCAAAACCTCCAGGTGAATTCCATGGCGAAGCTATAAGTGCAGCCCACAGAGTTCTCAAGCAAAACGGCCGCTACAATCCTCACGGATTAATTCAGGTAAATTCTACTTAGGTAGCTTGCAGCTTTTAATTCTGCTTGATTAGCACGGCGGTGAATTTAAAATGCAAGTTAATTATTACTGAATTACAAGCGGTTTTCGGTGTGAAATTTTTACAAGGAAAATATTGCTGAGTGTCAGGCGTTTCTCTGGGAAACCACTAACTTGAACTCGGCTTCGGAAGGTACGGGAAAATATTACTGAGTGTCAGGCGTTGATATACAACCACTAACTTAAACTCGGCTTATCAGGAGCTTTCGGGAAAATATTGCTGAGTGTCAGGCGTTTCTCTGGGAAACCACTAACTTGAACTCGGCTTATCAGGAGCTTTCGGGAAAATATTGCTGAGTGTCAGGCGTTTCTTTGAAACCACTAACTTAAACTCAGCTTATCAGGAGCTTTCGGGAAAATATTGCTGAGTGTCAGGCGTTTCTTTGAAACCACTAACTTAAACTCAGCTTCGGAACGGATCCCCAGGTACTGGTAGAGTTGACGGAGAGACTCTCTGGACAGGGCAGGATGAAGGATTTGGGAACTAGGTGTTTGCTGGAGGAGTATCAGGTATCTCTGGGAAATCTCTCGGGAATCTCTCTTGAAATACACTCTGCAACTAGTTTTATAGGTCTTGAAATGCTGTTAGGGGGGGAGAAACGGCGCGCGTCATCACTTTGTTTGCGCTGTTTTCACGGGCTGCGCTATCTTATCTTGCTGGGACACGCCGGGTTCTTGATAACGCTAGAGGTCGGCGACGTTTAAATCAGCAAATATTATTTAATATTGAATTAATCGGATTCAAACGGGAGCTAGCGTTACAAAACACCGGTAAGAGATCCACAGCAAACAGAATCTAAACCGTAACAAGAACTAAATAAGACGTCCCACCACCAGCGAACAGAAGGGGTAAGTAGCCTCGTCAGCAGAAAGACCAAACCATTCAACCAGAAGAAAGTTCTGTTAGCCACGGCGTTCGTAAAAGTGAAAACAGCCGGAGGATAGTATGAAATGTTAAAGGCATTGGTCGATCCAGTGTCACACTCATTGTTCATAACGGAAGCAGCTGCTCAGTTGTTGGAATTACCAAGAGTAACATTCTGATTGTTTTCCACGGCACACTTGAAAATTTTATAATACTGTACGACTGTCTACATGCAATATTAAAAAATTATTTTAAACACTTCTAAGTGTCCAAAAAACAAATGAAGCATACTACTGCATGTAGAATTTTATCCTCAATCCAAATATGTAAAAATATACAGGGTGTTCTATTTAAAATAAAAAAGTTGAACATCGTTGCTCAAAACAGTTAAAATATATTTACGAACGGGCGATGTCAAAAGGTAGCTCTTGTCGTGCCATTTAAGAATATATATAGTTTGTTGGGTCTAAAATTTAAAACAACGGAGTTATGGGTTGCGACGTTTTTTAGGAAACAGCCTGTATGTCGTGAACATTCCCTTCAAAGAAAATCCAAGTCAACTAGGAGAATCCAAACGGAAGGCCGTAGCCAGGATGCTGCAAATGGAAAAACAATTCGAAACTAATAAGAACTCGGGGTCCGAATACAAAAACTTTATGAAGAAATATTTCTCCGTAAGACACATGTGGTGGACCGAAATGATGATCCAGGAAAAGAATACGACATTTCTCACCCAGCTGTCAGAAAGGAAGACAGCGAAACAACGAAACTAAGGGTGGTCTTTGATGCATTGTCCAAGACATCCACTGGAAAAGCCTGAACCAGATTATGCACACAGGGCCAAGACTACAACAATATCTAGCGGATATCCTTCTACGATGGAGGAAGTACAAGTTTGCATTAACCGCAAATATCGAAAAAATGTATAGGCAGATACATGTAGCTGAAGATGATCAACGCTATCAACGCGTCTCAAATAGCCATGAGAGGCTTCTACGTCGATGATCTTCTAACGGGAGCCACATCTGAACAAGACGCAAGAAGCATCCAAGGTGAATTGACCAAGATGTTGAAAACTGGAGGATTCAATTTAAGGAAATAGACTACCAATCTGCCAGATGCTCAAAAGAGCATTAACATCGGAATAGGGGGCAAAGAAGACAAAACAAAGAAAACATTGGGAGTTCATTAGTCACCAACTTGCAATCTACTACAATATAAAGTCAAGCAATAGCCAGTGAACAAGATAACCAAGAGGAAAATCCTGTCGAACGGCCAAACTATTAATACAGGAGTTATGAGTCGGCCAGTATTTAAAAGACGCTGAGCTACCAAGAGACATTGCAAAAAATATAAAAAATTAGGCAAGAGCTACCAAGCGTAGAAGAGGTGCACATTCCAAGATCGACGAACTACGAAGAGGACGCCCGCATTAAGATACATGGGTTCTGCAGTTCTTCAGAAAAGGCGTATGGGGCGGCAATCTGCATGAGCAGATCTTCACCATAAAAGGCCACAACAGTGAAACTACTAACAGCTAAAAGGGTGGCACCGCTCAAGACGAAGAAGACGCTGGAATTATGTGCTGCAGAGCTATTGGCTAAATTATTAAGAAATATCATCACAGCAAGGGACGTTGAGATCTATGCCTGGACAGACTCAATGATTATCCTGGCCCGGATAAAAGGAAGTCCAGAGAAATGGAAAAATTTTGTGGCCAACCGAGTCGCTACAATACATGAGCGTATGGGAAAAAATTGCTGAAATCATGTCAAGGAGGAAGATAACTCAGCCTATTTAGGCACTAGGAGGTTACAACCATCCAAATTACGTAATCACCCAACATGGTTTTATGGTCCTAGATGGTTAAAGGAAGAAGATACCCAGGAGCGAATAAAGGCTCAGACAACAATGAGAGGCACCATAGAAGAAGAAAAAAGGAAGTCACAACTATTATCCTTACATACAGCAGTCAGTGAAGCTTCTGATGTACTAGCAAGATTCTCATCACTCAGAAACGTGATTAGAGTAATCGCCTACTGCAGCAAGTTCATTAAGAAATGCAGGAAGGAAGACACAGCAGCCCGCAATTATCAACCACAAAGTTACAAGACAGCCTGAAGTGCATCATCAAATCCGCACAACGGCACGATTTCCCGAGAGAGTACTAGCTGCCCCAGCAAGGCAGGACGGTAGAAAACAGAGGCCCGTTACTCAACGTACACCCGTTTCTAAATGCCGGAACGCTCATCATCGTACCTTACATGGAGGTAACCAAACAACATTGGCCTTCGTGAGAAGAAAGTACTAAATAATAAGGGCCAAACAAACGATTTCCAAGATCATCAATAGATGCATTACGTGCGCAAGACATAAATCAGCATCAATGCAGCAACTATTGGGACAGCTACCTCCTGCACGAGTGACACTGTACCACTCCCTTTGAATAAGGGCGCACACGGCCGGGACTAGCTCAGATACCCTCGGCAGAATAGTGGCGTGGGCAAGGAATAGGTATAGATCCTTTCGGATTTCTCAAAAATATACCACTTGCATTCAGAAAAAATAGGGCGCCTGGTTGTCTTCACAGCGGGTAAACTCACTACCTACCTTTAGCGCTTACTATGCAAGACGTTTTCGCTCGACAGTCGAGAAGGTTGTAGACAATTATTAAGAAAACCAATTATTAGCATAGGGACATTTACTTAATCCAATAATTACTCGTAACATGTGAATTATTATCATAGCCTAATGGCTAAAAATTGTCAAAACGACCGCCATAAGATTATTGACTATAAATAACCTTTATAAGGCGTATACATAAATTATCGTTGAATGCAACTAAATAATGACAAAAAAGAATCACAATCCGTGCGTTACGGTTTACTTTACACTTGCGATTGCATATACAAGAGTATAATCTACTACTGCGCCTGAAGGGCACGGTTGCAGATATATGGAGTACATACGAAATTCAGCAAGTAGTAATTAATGAAAATTTACGCAATAAGCTTTATTAATATTTCAAACAAATGATGATGAACGCGAACAGTTAGATATATCTAAGGCCTTACTATTAGCTGTTATGTCATGTGGCAAATCTGCCAATTCGGTAAAAAAACGGTGAATTTATGTTGTACTTACATAAAGAACACATTTCGCAATCCTGGGTGGTGTAGTCCGCACTCGTACAACTCTTTCAGGATGAGGGAACCACGCAGCTTTTCAGCTACTGATAAACATCTGCTCGCCATCTCGACAATTCGGACGTCGACGCTATCGATTCCAGATACATTTTGGGAACACCATAATTCTGATGCACCGCAAGAGTTGAAAATGAAACTCTGCCAGTTCCTAGTCCCTAGTCCCTCTTATTCCGATTCCTATTCCTATTCTTTTCCTATCCTTTTTCGCCTACACGCCAATACACGGGAATTAGTAATGGAATAAAAAACAAGCAGAGACCTCACCTAACGTTGGAAAACGGCGGCTCGTGGAGTGTCGCTTATTAGCGCTCTGTCAATTGTTAATTAGCTATGCAGACTGCTTTGACTAGCATACATCCCTTACGGTGCTGTCAAATAAAACAAGGGCTTGCTGCTTCGTCTGCTAGCAAAATCGGAAAAGGAAAGGTTCGCGAAGACCCACGCTCTCGAGCCAGAAAATCAAGCAACTCTTATCTACCAGGCACACTCTGCACGCAATAACGGTATTTCGTACTTGCCTCAATTGACTTATAACGTGGTCCAAAAGTAATTACTAATTAGTAAACGCGCATTTGAAACGGGGCGTTACAACACTATCAATCCCATTCGCTCATACGACATTGGATTACGGAGGAACGATCCAGCTACGAGTGTTCAAAAGAAGAGGCAGTAAATCATACATAGGATACGTTGCCGTTTCTATTTGTTTGGCCACTGAGGCTATCCACATCGAAGCAGTAAGTGACATGAGTGGTAATGCCTTCATAGCACCTTTTCGAAGATTCACTGCAAGAAGAGGGAAGTGCAACCACCTCTATAGTGATAATGGTACGAATTTTGTGGGAGCAAGCAGGATTTTGAATACCAACATTTTTGGAAAGCATGGTCAACGGAATATCTATCCAGCCTTCAACAGCGTGGAAAGTGGAAGGCTCCAAAACAAAACACAGCAGTAGGAGACTTGGTACTCCTAAAGGAACACAATATCTCTGCTAACAATTGGCCGTTAGCACGAGTGATCGACACTCATCCAGGAAAAGATGGGCTGACACGGGGTAATTACAATCCAGAGCAGAAACAGAACTCGATTCAAACGGCCCGTTACACAGATATGTCAGCTACTAATAAACGAAGAGGGAAATCAAGCACAAACAAGCTTCAGCGATTCTTTCTTTCCGCCTGTTTATGCGAACATCCAATTTGCTGCAAACGCATCTCACCTTTACACCCCTCTAATTTTGCCCCGTGCATTGTAGACCCCAAAAGACAACCAGTACGATGCGCGTTGGTTTATCCTCTTTCCAACCAGCATCAAATCACATTTGAATATTTCAAGAAATATGCGATGTAACAGCATCGAACGTATTCGTGTCCAAAACAATCGTTTTAACTCCCGTATGTTTGCCACCTCAAATCTTACATTTTCAAAACCTTTCCAGAAAGTTTGCCCTTGGCGACATCTTCAAAATGACACCAACAACATTCACCTGCAATATGTATAACTTGCAAAAATTCTCGAAAACTACGCACTTTCCAAGCGTGGCACAAATCGCTACTGGAACCTCGTATTACCGTCACAAAACACTTGGCAAAATGAATGACGTCTGGTAAAATACTTTACACAAGATTAAAAATAAATTAACTATTCTAGGTGTCTTACTTAAAACATTATGCTTCCGGGGAATAATTATGAAAGCAAGAATTGTAACTTACTATTGAACAAACGGGATTCTCTCTTTAACGTAATCAGCAAACAATTAAGCATTTTGAGAACAGGACTACAATTTCACTTTTATCGGTAAAGCTAATTGCATGAAACGAACTTTGATAAGCATTGTTAATTAGGTTCTGCAAAACTTCTTAATTAACTGACTGCTGGAATAGCCTTTTGTAATAAACCTTAAACAGTTATGGCATTTCGTGGTGTATATGGCTAAGGCGTGAAATTGCCAATACGAAAGTGCACGGTTCGAACCTAGCCAGGAACATAAACTTTTATAAAATAAAATTTGCAACCGTTGCGAGAGAGGTTGCGGCTCAATGAGTTGGAGTGGGATTGCAGGACCCACCACGAGTGCGAGAGAGAGGTCAACGACTACAAATTGAGGCCCCAGGCTTTGATCAATTTAATTAGGTGAATTAAAAACAAAATGGTCTCCAAGTGCCCCTTTGCCCTCAGGACTTGATTATCAATTAAAAACAAAATGGCGACCAAAGTATTCCTTTGGGCCAGGGTTTGATCACTTTAATTATTAAAAACAAAATGGCGACTAAAGTATCCCTTTGCTCCCAGGGTTTGATCAATTTAATTAAGCCAAGTAAAAACAATGTGGCGCCCAAAGTCTCTCTCCTTCTACTCACGGTCCGATTTAAACTCCAAAATAAGGATAGGCGCGTGATCTGAAAACAATCGGGTCACGCTAGGTCACGGCGGGTCCCGTTGTGAACATGGGTAATAATTGAAAATCGGTCCGTGAACATGAGTGAAAATTTCCAAAGCGTGATTCACGTTTCACGTTATATATTTAGTAACGAATAAAAGACTGCAGAGTGCCCCCTCCCCCGCTGCCCGACATGTGGAAGATCTAGAGCTGGAGCGGGAGTTTATTGTACTTCTGTGTGGCAGCTTGCGGCGACGGAGATTCGCACTTGTGTTGCGTTGTGAATATTGTCTCTACAGTTAATCGCTTGGCTGCGTCTATAGACGACCAAGTAGAACTTACTTTTAGTTTCTCGGACGTAAAAGTCCTTTTTAACCTAGAAATTAAAAATGTTGCCTAGCAACATATAGCTCCTTGTACTCGCATCAGTAAGAGAAACGTCAATTCCAATGACAGCTTTTGGTATTAAAAGTAATGTCTTTGAAGATGTTCTCTGAAGATGGTTGTAAGAAGGGTTTTTGCGAAAAATCAGTATGTATCCCTTGTTGTAAGCTATTGCAGTCAATTTTAATTTATTTCTTTCGGTGTCTACTATTCTGATTGCAACATATCACTTAAATTATTTCACTTGCAAAACATATTTTATTTCAGAGGTTTTAGTTCTGCTGTGGGTTCTTTGGTTTTAAATTTGAACATTCTGTTCTATCTGAATTATAATTTTCAAATAAAAACCACGAGTCACGTCGTGAGTAGAGGCTCACGCCGCGCCGTGAACGTGAATGTGCTTGAACGTGAGTGTTTAAAGCAAGCGTGAAACGTGAGCGAATACTCACTCACGCGCCTATCGCTACACCAAACAACATTTAAATGTTAGTATTTGTAATAAATCTTAATAGTAATTAGTGTAAGCATTTGTTTCTTGATACTTCTTATTGATTAGCTTAGAACGCAAACTCTGTTACACAGTCTACAGTAATAGTTATTTATGGTACGAGCGTTTACTACATACTCTTTGGTACAAGTGTGTTATATTAAAAATAATCCGTTACGGAAAAATTCTCGAGTGCATTATTTGTATTAATACACGCGTACCATACAAAATTTTATTCAACAACTCAATAAATACCAAAAAAGCATAAATTTTGTATTAACAGTTGTGAAATATCAAAGTGAAAATTAATTGAGAGTGAGTTAAAGTATGTATAAGCCACGGGAGTGAGTTAAGTACTTATAAGTCACATGTGGGTTATTTATTATAACCTACTGTGTTAAGGGTGACGTGGCTTATGATAAAAACAAGCTAGTAGTAGCTCAGTTTACTTGTTTAAAACGAACTAGTAAAACACGATATTACTACTGAGTATTGGATGAATAGTAGGTACTAATGTCGGAGTTCTCAAAGTACAGTCGTGTGCAAATTAATCTGGGACAATGGTTTTTTCATATGTAGGTTAAGTTGAGAATTGAAGAATATCTCCATGGATTTTCTGCTACCAGAAAGAGCTACATTTTCATTTACTTGTCAAAGTTTAATGTAACTCTTTCTGATAGCAGGAAATCCATGGAGATATGCTTCAAATTTTAACTCAATTTACATATGAAAAAACGATTGTCCCAGATTTATTTGCACACGATTGTACAATTAAAACAGAATAATACACCTTTTTTGTATACTGGCCTTTTTTTTTTTTTTTTAATTTCCCTACCGACTACCGTTGCCCCCCGGAACCGCTTACGCATTACTTCAGGGGGCGCGGGCGTCACTTAAACCTAGCCTTAATTAATTGAAAATCTAGACCGCCCGTGCCGGGAGTTGAACTCTCAACGCTCCGGCTCGAGCGCTCCATGATTTTCAATGTGACCTCGGCTGCAACGGCCATCGCCGCTCGCCTACCGAGGTCCCTTTGTATACTGGCCTGGTAGATACTATCTACCAGCTTACCAATGAGTCTGGTATGTAGGTTTTTGGCCTATATCGGTAGCACTTAACGACCGCCCTAGTCGATGTCCTGTAGCACTTAACTACGCCTGTGATTCGGATTATATGTTTGACAATATTGAAGTATATTGTTGTTGGCACTGTCAGTCGATGTCAAATTCGAGGTTAGCAGGTTAGGCTTTTCGCCAGTCTGAAGCTAAACCTAACCTCGAATTTGACATAGACAGCATCACCAACAATACACCTCAATACTGCCAAACGTATAGTAGGAGAGCTGGTGACATTTCATAGTGATGATTTGGAGTTCGGTTCGCAACCCAGACGCGAACAGACGTGTTCTATTTTCGTACGATAACCGTGACCGCAGTCGTCGCTATCACATAAAATATTTTCTAACTAATATTTAAGTGTATTTAATTATTAATACAATTTGGGCATTATTCATTAAATCTGCTGCGGCCCTAGTGGCCTAGCAGTATTAATTATCAACGATGCTTAGCGTTAATGCAAATAATAAACGTGACAGCAGCTCACTTTCTCCCGATAACAGTGATTCTAGCAAACGATATTTATTTGAACCGAATAAACTATTAAAAGACAATCGGTTTTATATTCCCCCAAGTGCATTAAATATTAGCCCCCAAGTAAGTAATGTGCAACCACAAGAACAAGCCATGGAAACTAATCAACAACCAGCTGCACCAAAACCCAAGATACCGCCTATCTATCTGCACGAGGCAAAAATTACCAGCAAGTCATCAAAGATATCCAGCAAGAGGTCAAAAACGAATTTACAACAGCATATAAAGGTAATTTCCTTCGTATAAGCTTAACTAATACAAACGATTACCGAAATTTAACCAAATACTACGACACACTCAACCTCAAATATCACACATTTAAAAATCCGGAGTCCCAACCGCTTTCAGTAATATTACGAAGTATTCCCATATCTTTAACCGAAGAAGAAATAAAAAACGAATTAGCAACGCATCAACTTCCAGTTATCAAAGTGGCCAGACTTTATAACAAAGAAAAGTACCCAATACCTGTCTGCGCAGTTACTCTAACAAAAACTGACGAAGCCAACAAAATATTCTCTGTAAATAAATTAAATCATTGTATTATTAGCGTTGAACCTAGACGTAAATCACCAGACATTCCACAATGCTCACGTTGCCAACTTTATGGCCACACTAAAAACTATTGTAAACTCACTCCGAGGTGCGTAAAATGCAAACTAAATCACCACTATAAGGATTGCACAAAAAGCTCTGAACAAAAACCACAATGTGTAAACTGTGATGGCGAGCACCCAGCGAATTACAAAGGCTGCCCTTACTTCCAAACTATATCACAGAAAGTAAACAAAAATTATCCTACCCATGAAAGGCGCAGTAATCCTTTTACCTACAACCCAGAAACCTTTCCACCTCTCCCTAGTTCTTCAAATCGACCGTCTACTGCCAAAACTCATCTCAACTTCAAAACATATGCTAATCCTAACCCTTCATCAAATCAAAATGATCAAAGCCAAGGGTCAACAGACCTCATAATGTCAATATTAAAAACACTTTTACAACTTCTAACACCATACATGGATAAAATTAAAGCAGCTCTTATCACGCTCTTACCAACACTAATCAGTAATGGCCCTTAGACAACCAAATTACTTTAATTTAACAATCGCCAGTTGGAATGCTGATGGTATCAAAACAAAACGATCAGAACTAATCGCCTTCTTAGCAAATAACAACATTGATATTGCATGCGTTAGTGAAACTCACTTAATACAAACAGAAAGATTTAATATACCAGGATATATAACTTTTAGACATGACAGAATAGCACCCATAGCTTCAGGGGGAGTGATAATTATAGCCAAGAAAAAGTTATCAATATGCCCACTACCAAACCAAAATCTAGAAAGCCTAGAAGCTGTGGAAACTGTCCTTCAATTAGCCAATAACAGAATTATACGAGTAACAAGCATTTATAAGCAACCCAACAAAACTCTATCTGAAACCGACCTTCAGAAACTATTTAGTTACAACGAGCCAACATATATTATTGGCGATCTAAATTGTAAAAACAAAATTTGGGGCTGCAGAGTTGACAACCCAAACGGACACCGTCTATTCAAATATGCCGCTTCAAACGCAATACAAATATCAGCTCCTGACGAGCCCACACATTACCCCTATCGTAATGACCACCTACCTGATATTTTGAGTTTAATTTTACACAAAAATGGAGCAGTTCCTATGACACAATCTGTTACAACCGACCTTGACTCGGACCACAGACCGATAATTATCTCATACTCAGAACCACCACACCTCACTGAAAAAATTCCAAGACTCATCAATGGCCGCGTAGATTGGGAAACCTTTCAACAAAAACTAGAGAACATATTGCAATGTCCCATTATTCATACTCAACTTGATATCAACAATACAGTTACCAATCTCCAACACGCTATCAAGCTGTCAATACAAGAAGCCACAACAATCCAACGACGTCAGAGTAAACCAAATTATCTCCAACCACCTAGAGAAATTCTGAAATTAATACAAGAGAAAAACCGGATTAGAAGAGACTGGCAGAGAAGTAGAGATCCCAATTTAAAACGCCAACTTAATCAATTAATAAGACAGGTCAAACTTGCTTTAGAAACTCACAAGATAAACTCATATCAAACATATATAAAAGAATTACAACCCAATGACCCCTCGATGTGGCAGGCTACTAAACGTATACTTAGAATATCTCCTACCCCAACCGCCCTAAAAGATGGCAACGTTGTAATCACCACTGACAAAGGGAAATGTGAAGTCTTTGCAAACTATCTCGAAGGAGTGTTCACTACAGTACATAATCAGAACAATGCAGACATAACCAAACAATTTGAGGATCAGATTACAACAAGCTCGCAGAATCCTCCAGGGAACATCAATCCAATCACATCAGCAGAGATAGCAAACCATATTAAAAACCTACCAAATAAAAAGTCGCCAGGCCACGACGGAATAACAAACATCATTCTAAAAAAACTCCCAGAAAAAGCAATTTGCTATTTAACAGCAATTTTTAACGGTTGCCTTAGAATTGGTTATTTCCCAGACTCATGGAAAATCGCTCATATTATCTTGTTTAATAAGCCAGGAAAAACAGCACAAGACCCAGCAAATTACAGACCAATAAGTTTACTAACAACCTTCTCTAAACTACTAGAAAGATGCATCCTAACCAGATTAAACACAGAATTGAGCAATAACAATACTATTCCCAACTTTCAGTTCGGATTTAGATCAAAACATTCGACCACTCACCAGTTGGCTAGAATAACCGAAATCATCGAAAGAGGCTATGAAGCCAAACAACACACTCTCATAGTATTCATTGATATAGCCAAAGCTTTTGACACTGTCTGGACTCTGGGGCTATTACACAAGTTAATAGCAATAAATTTACCAAAATATTTATTTTTAATATTGAAGTCATTTCTAGACAACAGGAAGTTCCAAGTAAGGATTAATAATACTATGTCCACGATGAAAAATATAGCAGCAGGAATACCCCAGGGATCTATACTAGGTCCAACCCTGTACAACATATTTATGCATGACATTCCACAAGCATATAGTACCAGCATTGCTATGTACGCTGACGACACAGCAATTATTACACAAAATGAAGACATAAACATCGCTGCAGAAAATCTCCAGACCACCTTGGATGAATTAAATAACTGGCTTGAAAAATGGAACATCACTCTAAATTCAAGTAAATGTGAAGCAAAAATATTCACCCTACGATACCCTACACCACCACCGGAAATTGTAATTAACAATGAACGCCTTCCTTGGAACCCACCTGACCAAGGAGTAAAATACCTAGGAGTATATTTGGATAAAAAATTAACATTTAAACTACACATTAATAAAAAATTAAATGAATGCCATTCAAAACTCTCTCAATTGTACCCTATAATTAATCGGAAATCGCCGTTAAGTTATAAGTGTGGTGTTCTTATCTATAAATCTATTCTTAGATCCACGCTAACCTATGCCTGCACCATTTGGGGAGCAGCATCTAACATAACTATAAAAAAAGTGCAAGTGTTCCAAAATAAAATTCTTCGAATCATTACAAATGCCCCCTGGTTTGTCCGTAATCAACAGTTACATAGGGAACTAGAAATTCCTACCATACAAACATTTATTAAAAACTGCATTAGAACATTTAACAATAAATTAAGTGAGTGTCCAGGTGCGGTTGCTTATGAACTGGGAAATAGACACATCCACAGACGGTTAAAGCGTAAACTGCCACAAGATCTGCTCACTGATGAAGAATGCAGCGAATGAGGACTCCTTTGGAACTTACCTCTTCATGTCAATACAGTGACTAGTGATATTAAATAACAGTTCTATGTATAGCTATACTAGCTGATCCGGAAATAAAACTAATAAAAAAAAAGTGATGATTTAGTTAAGGCCTATTTTTTGAGAGAATGTTGGGGCAGGCAAGTATAAGTGTCATCTGTAAGGATTATCGATAGGTATCAGAGGAAAGCAGAATACCCAGAATTTGCAAATAAGTAGTAAACACTATTATTATTTAGTTAAGGCTGTAACTTCTTTGATTGTTTGCCTGTTAGCCTATAAATCATGCTATAACATTGGGTGATCGCTTGGCCGGTAAAATAAGGGTTGTAGATCACCTCAAAGGTGTTGTGAGCACAACGAAATTTTTATTATTTAGTCAAGCTTTAATTTTCAATATGGTATTATGGCAATCATAGCATAACTGTCACCAACTGTTGTTAATATTTTATTTGAAAATTATCATAAAAACCAATATTTAAACAATGTTTACATCTGCTACATCAATAATTACTTATTAAGTTATGAAAACTACTGAAAGTGTTCATTGATTAAACATGTGTAATTTTAAATTTGATAATTTAGAAAACTTGACAACTACTCTTATAATAACTGTCATATTTAAATTAAAAACATCAGAAGTAATAGAGCACATAACTTAATTTTTTCTAAGCCAAACTTTATTATGTTTTCATTTACTCACATGTTACTTTGCCTCCACTTATACCTGAGATGGCAGGTGAAGTCTTACTAACATGTTTGAGATGCTAGAACATATTTCGTACATTTACGTACATGTGGATAGACTTTCTCATTTAGTACTTTAGAGTTTTGTGTGCTTGAGCAAAATGTTTCAAATCCCAAAAGGTTTGCTGGGGTAATAATAATAATAATGCTGCAGCAAACGACAGGAAATTAAGACGCGCGCGAGGAATGTCTAAGTCGTTCTGCAAAGGGTTTATTACCAATGTTTTGTTCAGAAAATAGAAATGTACACTTAAAATAGTTGCTATAGTACATTGAAAATTAGAGCTTGACTAAATAATAAAAGTTTCGTCATGCTCGCAAAACGTTTTAGGTGATCTGCAACCCTTTCAATACCGGCCAATCGATCTGCCAATGTTACAGCATGATTTATAGGCAAACAATACAAAAAGTTACAGCCTTAACCAAATAATAATAGTGTTCACTACCTGTTTGCAAGTAGGGGGTGTTCTGCCTCCCTCCGATACCCCCATCAAAGATAATTATTACAGATGACACTTATATATGCCTCCGCAACATGCTCTCAAACAAAAGGCCTTAACTAAATAATCACTAAAAAATTTCACCAGCTCTTAGATTAGTATAACAAGAATCAAAGCATTTTTAAAGAAAATAGTTTGAGAGAATTTTTAAGTAAAATCAAATTCAAATTCTTCTTCTTGTTCAGCATACAAACAAAAGTTATACCACACACGGCCTCGTTGGTTCACGTGTCTCACCCTGGCGAACTCGACCGTGATGTACTAACTCGGACATAAACGCTTAGCTACCGGCTTAATGTCGTAAATAACTCTTACCGATACAAGATCAAAATTTCCGAAACAGAGTTCAATTATGTAAATCTCATGAGTAACTCCATAGGTAATTTTATTATTTTATTTATTTTTAATTTTTATAGGAATATTTTCAAACAAAAATTGTTAAAATGTACGTACTGTAAATAGAATTACTAGATCTAGTAAATTATCGAATAAAAATGTTATGTTTTTATATATAAACGAAACCGATAACGTCACCAGTCGTAAGCATTATAAGAAAACCGATTGTACCAAAATGTGACCTAGATATCAATTAACTATTTGTATACCTATTAAAAAATATTTTTATGAGGTAACTTTTAACATGAGTACGTACTATTATTCTGTACTTTATACCCACCTTGTATATTAAATAAAACAAAAAACTTTAGTGTTGTTTAATAACATAATAATATATTTAGCAGATCTAAGATCTAAGAACATTATATTAGGTACTTTTTCAGAACAAATTTGTAGTACAAGTAACTGTAAAGAATTTTAGCCAGTTATAGAAAGATATCGAAACATATAAATAATTATTTCAGCCACTTTGCAGGTTTATCAGCAACGGTTACGTAAATATTGACTTCCATAGCTAAATCAATTTTATAGTAGAATTTAACAACATTCTTGTATTTTCCTTTTGGCATATACGGTGGCAGGAGCGACATATCTGGATATCCATTCTTTACGTAGTAAAATCCCTGAAATAAAATAAATATATTAAATAATTTCATGATTTAAAGGAAAAAAATAAAGGCAAAAAATGAAAAGAAAATTCAATAAATGGGTTTAAAGTTCTCTAGTATTCTCCATATTTTAATTCTTCGATTTTTACACAATAATTGCTCTCCTGTTCAAAATTACTTGAAAGCACTATTATCTAAAAAAAATTGTTTTGCAAAGAACAACTGCCATATCTCCAATTATAAAATTTACTAAAAGTCGGCGTAAGCTTTTTGATGTAATTATAGAAATACTGAGCAAAAAAATACGTTCGATATATTCTACTCACCTTGTTTGCACGACATGAATGTATATTAGAAATTTTATCTAAGATAGTCTTGCAGTTAAATGTATTGCGTGAATACTCTTTGCACATGTTAACACTGAGAGAGAGTGGAAAGTAACGGTACTCGTTGCTCATAAACTTATACGCTTGGAAATTCATCTAAAACATGTTTGCATAATTAGTAAAATAATAATAAAAGTGCTTGGTTGGAATATATACATATGAAACAGTTTAATAACGCAATAAGAGTTGAAAGCCAGATGGGTGCTAAAAACTACGAAAACGAATTAGATAAGCATTGAGAATTGCTACAATCACGTCAATACGCAAAACTGGTATAATCATACAGCAACTGCTCTGTTTGACAAAAAAAGACCCTATTTATGTTCTATTCAATGGCAGCAATCATTTCTCACGCACTCATTAATGCCTGTAATCGTATTTTGTACGCTAACATCAGAAATCATATTTTGTGCACTAACCAATGCCAGCCATCATATTCGGCGTAATAATTAAGGCCGGTAATCATATTTCATGTACCACTGAATGTTTGTAACCGTATTTTGTGTGCTGTTGAGCTGCAACAACCTTATCGGAGCACTAATTAATGCCAGCAACCCTATTTTGTGTACTAATGACTGTCCAGAACTATGTTTGTGTGTCAGAACAATAGACCTATTTGCTAAATGCTATCGTTGTATTTTCTTTGTGTGTTGCATGCCGAGTTTCAGGTTAAGCAGTCTGCAGTATAAGATTGCTGTAAAGCGGAGCCTGGTCAAAGTTGTGACCGTCAAAGGTAGGTCCGAGTGCTCTCGTTACCGGTTCCCGGGAGTCACAAGGCTGCATGTATAGCCTACCCCTTTCGGCTTTCGGAATTCTGTTGAACGTGGGTCTCAAATTCCAAATTTGGTGGCGCCCTATTATTTTGTAACATCCTGTATATGTCGTCGCACTTGTCCCTATGACGTCCCGTTTATAGGACCACGTTCATCTCCCTGAGCGCATCAAGCCGTGGCTATTAGCTTGTTCTCGAGAATTCTAGGGCAAGTGGTGGCGTTTCCCGGACGTGAAATGTTAAGTGAAACTCTCGCACTTCGAGGTGCCGTAAAAACAGTTTTATACCATAACAAATCTCTACACCATTAATTGTGCGCAGGTTAGAATTGCGGTTACCTCGGTCTGGAATACTGTTGCATATTATCTCAGGTTTTTGCTTATTGCGTTTCTTGGTCCGGTGCCATAAATACCCAGACCTGTTCCATTTTCTGTTGTTGTTCCGCCTGTCTCCCTTTAGTTTGGTTAAGACTTCTTCGTCGCTTCACTCTTTCCGCTTTGGAAGATGTACTTCGAACGGTTGTTGGAACTGGTAAGATGTCTTTATTTTCTTCGACTTCATCTGCAAGATGAGGTTTTCACGTAATCGATTAAAGATTTCGGAATAGTATCCCCGATGTCCAGGATAGCGATCATATCCTCGTGTTTTCAGCCTATATGCCCCTAGTCTCATTTCCGCCTCTATCCTTAGGTATAATGGGGGAAGGTTTAGCAGGACCCATTGCCCCCGTTATTCCAATACAGGCCATTCTCTGTATTTTGCTGAGCCGGTTTTTATTTTAATGCTACTTGCCTAGTGCCACCATACCAAAACTGCATATGTTATCGTCGGTATGATGACTCTTGTGAAGAGCCAATATACCATTTTTTGGTGACAGTGCTCATGTTTTTCCAAACATTCTTCTGCAGGTACAGAGTACTCTGTAACAGTTGCTTGTAACATGTTCTATATGGTGTTCGAATGTCAGTTTTGTGTCGAAAATCACACCCAAATATTTGACCTACTCCACCATCTGTAATTCTTTAGCGTATAGCATTAAGTTTGTTTTTCCTTCTTGTGATTGACAGAAGCGAGGTCTTTTCCGGGTTTACCGATAGTCCCTTAGCTTCACACCATCTTTCCACAATGTTGAGGGCCAACTGCATTCTTTCGAATACTACGTCCTCAAATTTTCCGTGTATGTAGATGGTGATGTCGTCGGCGTAGTCTTGCGTATATACGCCCTTCTCCTCAGTTCCCGTAGAAGGCCATCCACCACAAGGTTCCACAGCAGAGGTGACAATACCCCTCCTTGCGGGCACCCTCCGGTCACGGACACTTTCACAGTTGTTTTGTTAAGAGAAGTGGTTATAACTCTGCTTTTAAGCATATTTAATATCCATCTTCTCAGGGTGCCATTTCTTCCCCTGTTATTTAAGGCTAGATGAATTGAGTCAAGCGAGGTGTTGTCAAAAGCACCTTCGATATCCAGGAAGGCTCCTAGGCCGAAGTCTTTGGATTGTATGGTTTTTCCCCCTTACTGACTAATTCATGTATAGTCAGTTCGCAGGATTTCCCTGATTGGTAGGCATATTGGTATCTGGAGAAATTGCTAGTACTTCGTCCCTTACATACCTGTCAATTAACTTTTCTAACGTTTTCAGAATAAATAATGTCAGAATTATTGATCGGGAAAATTTTGCCTAGGCATAGTTACATATTATGGTAGCGTTCAGTGATCAGAAACGATACGGAAAGAGTGTAATGTACTAGATATTTCCATATGAGCCAGACAAAGAAGACGAGACTGGAACCAACATACATCCAGGTGGTGAGCGGATGGCCCCGCGAGCAAATGCTCGGCTCTCAAGCGGCCGCCCGGGTTCCAATCCCAGCGGAATTTAGAAGGATTTTAAAAATCGTACGCTCCCCGACTACCACGCTAACACCTGCGGTAGTCGTTAACCCCTAAACAAGGAAACTCTTCCTTACTTTTGACGGGCAAGGCTAACCATCTACCCGGTCTAAGGGCAAAGAGGGCTCATAGAACCACTTTGTGGTTAAAACAGGCCACTGGCCTACAATAAGAGAAGGAAGAAGTAAAACTTTAACATTTTGAACACAACTCAATACGAGCTTTGATTAGGGAGATAAATGTTCAAGATCGTATTAAAACCACAAGTTACGACGTTGCAATCATGGAAAATTTTCTAACAATTCTGATAGAGCTTCTGTTAAAAAGGTACCGTATATTTTTCCGTTCAAACGGTTCGGAATTTCAAAGCATCCAACCTGCAGAAACAACTTGTATGCTGTTTCTTACCAAATTATTTCCAAAAACACCAGCCCATGCATTTACGCAAAACCTGTATTGAAAACTTCTAGGCATTAAAGCATGCGGATTTTCATTGGCTCAAATATGACAATTGTGTCCATTGATATGTGCCTGTTGTAAGATCCAAGTGTAGAAATGTATACAGTCCTGGTAATCTTCCAGCATAAATTTTGTACACGCTTATAATAATAGGCATTTTGTGTGTTGTTCTTAAAGATGCTGTGTGTAGAACTTTTTTTAAATATTCAATACTCGTGATACGATGGTTTTTTTAAAAAGCATGAAGCACAGCATCTTCATGTGCCTGGATTCGTGCCCTATGTGGCCAACCAGCTACACCTTTATATGAAGAAACCAAAGTATCTGTGTCTCTTGCACGATTTATCTCTCCGTCTTAATAAAACGTTTCCTTTTGAGTGTAACAGAGTTACGTCCACATTTCCAATATTCGTTTGGAGCGTAACTGATTGTGGTATTGAAACAAAAATAGTGCGCAGTTTATACAGCGGTTTCGTAAAGTAGTGGATAAATTCGTTAAAAATTCAAGGAATAACTTTCCGAAAATACGCTGGAACCCGTCGATTTTTATTTTTATTTGCGCATTTTTTCAAATAAAATCTTGCGTCCCTCTTCAGCCAAGAACGGGAATTATAGGATGGGTGACAGAAAGGAGGGGCGGAGGATGTGATATAGGATAAAGCAATACCTCAAACAAATCATGTACTAAATGGAAAATATCAAAATCAATTTTTAGTTGTTTGAAACTAAGAAGTGTATTTAACCATTCTATATTAGCAATGCCGTATAAGGCAAGCCTCGGTACATAACTATTAAAGCAACGGTTAAATTTGCATTACCAGCAAATCTTCCGTTTGGTCAACCAATAGATGAGCACTGCCATTGAATACCCTTGCCGTTCGGTTGTAAAACACCATGCCTGCTTTCAGATCTCTCAAATATGATTGATTATAGAAAACCATCTCTACGATGTCAATCTTCAGATCATAATCTTCTTGATGATAGTGGCTCAACAGCTCGGTCGTCTGTTAACAAAAATATAAATAATAAACTAGCATACCCACCAATATTTTAAATTAGAATCCTTATAACAAATTTATATTTAAAAATACTAAAGTGAAGAGAAGTGACAGTTTTCTATTGAGTTGAAAGTGAGTTTTCATGAGCTTGGCGAGTGAATTAAATTTCCAAGAGATAGAAGACACTTTTCTTACGCATTGAGCATGCTGTTTTTCGTATTCTTGATGGAAAAGCATTAACTAATAAAAATTGTTAAATAAATCTAATATTGTAGTTCTAAATGTATTTAAAGGTATCTGTGATTACAAATATTAAAGTGTTGCTCCATGGTAACAAAACATAATAACGACGAGTAAACATATTTATTTTGCAAAATGCATGAGGTAGAAGACGATGGTTTTGATACTTTAAAGGCAGTTTCTGAGCTGCATCGAATCTATTACAATCCAAGTCAAGAGAAAAATACGAACAATGTTACAGTTTTTTTTGTCAGTGGAGAACAGATAAGAAACTGCATGGAAATGATGAAAATATTATATTGGCCTACTTTTATGAGAAGGTTACTTTAACTTAGCAATTATGAGTTTTTTAGTACTAATTTTCTTGTATTGTTGCAGTCTAAAAGTCTTAAATCTTCAACTTTGTGGCCAAGTTATTCTCTGTTGAAGAATAAGTTGCAAATTTATGAAAATGAGGATATTTCAGTTTATTCAAAGTTGCTTGCATTTCTTAAGCGTCAAAAATATGGATACGTTTTAAAATCTAAAATTTTGACAAGTGATCATGTCAGAATGTTTTTGACTGCAGCTAATGATGAATTCTTTCTTTTTGTGAAAGTTGCATTGATATTAATTTGCTCTTCATGATGCATGTCGAAGTGATGAATTAAGGTTGTTGAAAGTTAACGATGTCGAAGATGCTGGTACTGTTTTGAATGTAACATTGCATTTCACCAAAACAAAGAAGAAAAGGACCTTTAAAGTTATTTCACAATTTGAAAATGTGAACAAACTTGCATTATATCGAAAATACTTGAGCTTAAGACTAAATCATATTGACCACGACAGGCTATTCATTTTTTACAGTAAAGGTAAATGTACTGTGCAGCCAGTAGAAATAGATACCTTCTATAGTTTGCCAAGAAAAATTGGAGAATATCTGAAACTTCCTAATGCCAGTAGTTACACCACACATTGCTTGAGAAGGGCTTCTATAACATTATTTGCTGATAGTGGAGCAGGCATGCAAACTTTGAAGCGACATGGAGGATGGCGGTCGAGTAAAGTGGTCGAAGGATACATTGAAGATAGTATTACAAATAAAGTAAAAATTTCTTCAATAATTATTGGCCAATTGCAATGTGAGGGATTTTCTTCCATCGAAGTTTCGTATGTTCCGTCAACAGTAGTAGCAGCATCAAGTAAAATGAGGTTGCATTGATAAGTTGAAAGAATAAATTCTGATTGTTATTATGTAAGAAATTTTATGTAGAGAAGATATGCTTAATAAAAGTATTGCTAACCAAAAAAGTAATACTTTCCTTTACTCTTTTCTCTCAATAAAGTATGCTATTTTCCATTAAGAATACGAAAAACTAATTTTTTGGTTCAATCTTCTTATTGAAGTTGAAGGATTAGCCTCAATAATGTTGGCCTAAAATTTCTGAGTAGTCTATGAGTGATTTCATATATCCCTTTATAAGAATCCATTTAGATTTCAGCCGGAAAACGCTTTAAATTCATTGTAACATTCTTGCTCAGAATATTCATTCCCATACGCCGTCATCATTTTTATGTCCATCATGAAAATATGCTTCTAATTCACATTTACACACACACAGACACACACACAGTCACACACACACACACACACACACACACACACACACACACACACACACACACACACACACACACACACACACACACACACAGCTCTAGGGTCCTTGTAGAACCTTGGCTTTTTCTACAACAGCCTTCCACCTCTCCCTGTTTCTTGCTTGGATTCGCATAACTGTCTGCCAAAGTTTGATACACTTATTTTAGACAGAAATTCCAAAGCATTCTCTTTGATCATTTACTGTAATTGTTGACGTTTAATAAAGCTTACGAGTATGTCTTGTTTGAGGTTAATTTAATAAACTGACAAATGGCTGTTAACTAAAGTTCGAATCTAAAACAGAAATTCCATAGCACCCTCTGTCCCGCTTTTAAATGATCTCACGGTACTAGTTCGCAATAAAATTGCGCGACACTATAAAACAAGGAAATAAGCTTATAAATATGTTTTTGAAGTTGCGCCTTATGGGCGCTATAATATCGCGCATTTCAAAAAAAAATACTCATTCGCAGCATGCCATGATCAAATTGAAGTTTACCATAACTTGATATTATACGCATTGAAGCAAATGAACTACCATAAATCAGACAGAACATAGACTTACAGTCTTGCCAATTTCAAGTAAAATTTTAGATTGCATAATGGGAAATTCAGAGCATACTAGATGTAATTCATTTTAAGACACCCGGTAGAAAAACATTGTTTTTATTTAATTATAGTTATATTTGTTAAACCATAAGAGTTACATCAAATTTGAACTTATAAGAGTTGTGGGCACAAAGGTGGTACACATTACCAAAATATGTTTAATTATACAGAGATGAGCAAAAAGTGTGGCAAATAAAACCTACTTGTTTTTACTTTGGATAGCTTAACAGTTTTGCATCGAAATGCTAATAATTTTAATAAAAATTTGTCTAGGTCTAAGTTAACTATTGTGGAAATGTTAAATATTTCACACAAATCCAGTTGAAAACGCTAAAGATCTCATTGTCATATGAACTCCTAGGCAGAATTTAAAATGTTGCTTCATAATGGAATGGTTTACTGCCCACAGCAATTCTGGTTGCTTAAATAATATGAACATGGAAAAATTTCAATATGAGCACAGAATTAAATACTTTATTTATTGCAAGATGGTCAGTAATTTGAAATAAGTAGCAGTAATTATAATTTGAGTGAGAAAGGTTGGCATTAAATAAGGCAGGAATCAAGAGGGTTGCGTTCAGATTTTATTAATAATTGATGTTAGGAATGGCAAACGCAGCTTAATTTATGTAGCTGACAGATTTGAGTTGGGTGAAATCAATACAATAATAAGAATTTTAAAGAACACAAAGATGGTTTGTGAAATACGAAAATTATATGAGCGTTATGACTAAAAATTGTATCACCAGCAAATGACAAGACAACTAAAGAGTAAAAAAACGGTGCAAAGCAGTACGAGAAAGTAAAAATTGCAAAGAGCAATTAGGCTATTTATTAAAGGAAACCGACATCGTGCACACAAACATACATGTGACTAAAAAGCAGATATTTAAAATGTAAAAGTAACAATTTCCAAGAGAAAGACATTTCATTTCCCAAAAACATTATATGGAAACTATAGTTCATAAGTTAAAACATGATAGCAAAACTCATTTTCATAAACAATTGTAAATCTAGGTTACTAGGATATGAGGTAGTCAATTGTTTTAATATGGAAAACAAGCTTGTAACTTTTATGTTGGGTGCTAGAAATGCTTCCAATTTTTGGTGTAAAATTATTAATAAAAAAGCTATTTGTATCGGCCAAAAAGTGTTGTATCGTGGTAAAACATTCCAGTGAACAGGAATCAGCCCAGCAAGATTTCACCAATTGCGTCCCACAGCTAATCCAAATTCGGGGTCCCTTCAGGAGTAGCAGAGACATTGGCCAGCAAGAAGCATAGGTGTACCATATAATGCAGACTTTCCTGATTGCCTCAGTGCACAAATTTGGAGGAAGAAGCCATCACCAAGTACGTAATTGCCGTGGCGTACTTCGATTGTGCGACCCAGCATCGGAGCACCGCTTTCAAAAGTAAAATTCACAGGAAAGCCGTTGCTGCAGGTCCATAAAACTTGGGCTTCATCAGTATTAGACTGATTACGAGGTGTAGCACCAGGCCGCAGTTTCCAGAAACGTTTTTAACCATTTTTTCCGGAAATAGAACAAAAGCAAATCAAAGCGTCAATTTACGTCACTGAAACAGAACCACGTTAGCCGGAAATTACGTCACATCAATTACATTGTATTTACCTGGTGTTAATTTTGCCATTTTCGGTGTTTGAAATCAAATTACGCAAATTTTTATATGTGCAGATGATGTTTACAGTCAATTGAGGTTAGAGTGGTCAGAAACGAATTTAAGCAATTGACATACTAGTGAATTTGTCATACGCAAAAGTATTTGTAATTCAAGCTGTTGAACTTACCCCTGACACTAGAGTTATTTCATGCTAGACCGGAGCTTTGCTGTAATTAATTGCAAATATCAAATTCATAAGAGCAATAAATCATTTATTCAGCAAATAATAGCACCCTTTTAATGAGCCCTGAGATTGACACAGAATTCTTGATTAAAGCTATTTAATTTTTAAATTATTGTGATTTGCAGTATTTAGTATTTGTACTTTTACTAAAGCCTTATACTAAGTTAAGTTAAGGGCATCATTGCAATATACAAAAATATTTTGTCAGCCATTTTGTCTATATTCCTTACGAGATAGGAGGTTGGTTTTCCGGGCGTTCCTGTTATACCTCTCGATCTTCTATCCGTCTCTAAAGTAAAAATTTAAAAATTCCGAAAGAAACAGATTGAAAAACACAAAAGGATTTTTTTATACGTATTGTTGTGGATATGATATAGCTGGCTGAACTGGCTAAATAAAAATTGTCTATTTTTATGAAATATAAATATTTATCAGTTATACTACCATTTAATAATTTATCAATCCCACTACTTAATTCTTTTGCTCCGACTAGCCATTAGGTTCGCAAAACTCTAATCCCAGGGTTGTGTTTTTACAGAGTTGAACATTTATGCGATTGTCTGATAATTGCACGAGTATGGAGAATATTTCTTAATAAATTTTTAACCTCAAATAATCTTAGCAAAACGGCACAGAATGTTCAATGCTACTTTTAATCCAAGCAAGCTGTTGATAATCACGTCACAGGTAAATACCAATGAAAATAAATGCAACTCAGTAACTATGTAAACTTGTTTATCGGTAACGCAGTCTCAATCCGAATTTAAAAAGAACGCCAACCTGCTTGATTCCTTCCTGGGCCCCTGATGCTGGAAACTGCTCAAAATGCCTTTCACTCTGCTTCACTCTGCGCCGTCGTCTGCTTGTTGGAACCGCTTTTCTCCAAGCTGTCGGAATCTCCCTCGATTGCGATGCTTGGGTAGCCAGCCTTGCTGCTTGCCTGTCTTCGCTGGTACTCCCAATGTCGCTGCTATTCGTCGTATCTGCCCTCAGGCTTCGTTTGCTGCTCCAAATCGTCGCTGCGCTTCTCTAAATCGTGGCTGTATGTCTGGAGTTTTGCTGCTCCAATCTTGATTATTAACTGATTACCGGAAACACTGCACATACACAAACTAGCCCCCGTCTGGATAATAATAACACAGCCAGTTGGAACTCAAAAGGACTTTCATTACAAGAAGATTTACAACAATTTTATTTGGAAGCCAGCACACAACCTTCTTATTTGGCGTCGCTTGGTCGAGATCTTTTTATTATTTACAAGCGTTGCTTAGTAACCTACTACATTCTATTATTTGTGAGTACACATGCTTGATCTTATAAATTAAATGTTTGTTTTGTCGAATTGTTGCGCCAACCTCACATCTGTTGTAATTCACATAATTTTCACTTTTCTGGTTGTATTAAGCAGTGTCATTCTTAAATTGCTGACGTTACAGGTTGCTTTATACAGATTACTTTATGCGCTTAAGCATGTTACATAACTTATTCAGTGTATCATTACCCGTAACTGCACTGACCACCAGCGTAGCATGTCGCTGTAAATATAAACTAACTGAACTTTTTCTCTGTAACGCTTTGCCACCCTTTTTACTAATACAATCTGATGAGCATCTCTTACGTTAATTCAAATATTTACCAAAGTTATAGTAGCACTTATCATATTAAATCATAACATAAAACTAAGGTAAACGAAACCCTGCTGATATCGTTTCTCGGAACCTATTTCCTATTCTTAATCTAATTAAATTATAAATTACTTATCAATTACGGTTTATAAAGGTATAAATTTTTAATCCTACTAATATTGCTGTTTGTAGCGACTAATGAAGTACCAATTCTGTTCATGTTTGGTTTCCATTTAATTAACATATATCAATACCATAACATCGGTGGTTTCTTTCTTTGTATGTATGTATGTATTTTTGTTGCTATCTCTTCCGAAGATACTGGACGGATTAAATCGTGTAATTAGCGAAGCGAAGCGTAGCTGGAGTGATTCACTAGTTTAATAATAATAAAGGAACCAGAATTGCCATAGGTATCAAATGGGGTTTTAAATAAAATATAAAATGTATAATTAGGACAAGGGGTACTACACTTTATAAATTGTTAGGTTAGGGCTTAGCTCCAGCGAACATGAAACAATTCTTAACTCAGGGGTCGGTTCATAAAATAAGTAGAAAAATTTGTATAACAAATAATTTGTTGTATGACAATTACTTTCTGATATTAAGGCAAATGTACTGTTCCCAACTGACAATTAAACAGTAAACAAGATGATCTGCCAGTGCAAAAATAGAATAAAATTGAATTTAACACCAAAATGGCATCATAATACGATTAATTCTGTGACGTAGCAACGGCTAACCTCGTTTTGTTTCTAGTATGACGCAAACCCACGCATGATTCGCTTTTGTTCAATTTCCGGCAAAACCTGCAACTGCCGCCTCAATTCGAACTTTTTAGGGTCGGTAGCTAAATTATTCGAAGCACTATGAATCTGGGACTCTGGAAGCACATTGAACTTCTCGGCAAAACTCTATTCTTGACGAACTACAGTTTTTACGAGGCTGCTGCTAATAGTTTTATGGAATCCTACCTTTTTTTGAAGAGGTGCTGCGCTGTTGGTTAGCACACTGTAAGGACGCCACGGCAAATACTCACTTGGAAATGGGTTGCTGGGCCTAATTCTTTTACCCAGTGGTAGCTGTAGGCCTCCTCTCCATGTAGCACAAAAAGATCTGCCCTCCGATGTCTCGAACTACCCCAAAATTGTCACTGAAGTTTGCTCGCACTCAACGACGCATCAGCTGAAAACTTGCTGACCTAATTGGAGAAACGCCTACACTTGGGAAAATTACACCCGCAGATGATCAGCAACTTGATGAATAACTTTAACACAAAACTGGTATCACAAATGACTTTTTATTCACAATTTAATACAATAAATGCGGAGCTGAATTTGACCCCAACATAAAATTTTTCAGCTTGTTCTCAATGGTTTTAGTTAGTGTACCTGTATAATAATTTAGTAAGAGTAGAGCAAACAGCGAAAAATTTTGGATAATTTTTTTATGGCTACCAAGATTTAATGATATATTGAAAAACAAGGTTGGTAAAACTGACTCACGAGTTGTCAATTTCATCAAATTCAAGGTTAGCAGGTTAGATTTTGTGTCGGTTTGTGTCAAAACTGACGCAAAACCCTAACCTTCATTTACGTTGTTCAAAACAAATATACGTTATTAATAGGGTAAGCTGAACCGCTTACAAACAAAATAATTTTTTATTTTTGCTTTGTGCACGTACAGCGTCTCGTTATCTCTGGTGTTGCGTGTCGCTCAGCCGAGGTCACACGTCACTACTCCCCCAGTACGAGATCGAGCGCACAACTCGATTCTGAATTCGGAAGTGGGATTTTGCATTCGAATTGCTTGCATTCGAACGATCATTCGATTCTCAAAAGTATTCGAATGCGATGAATTCGATTCTGAAAAGTATTCGATTCTGCCCATCACTAGTTAAGATACATTTAACATGCATCCACTCATTTAACATGCATTCGCTATAGCAACATCACACATATTCATGGTAGTCCGATTTCGATTTAGCAGTTTTTAGTAATTATTATTGATTCAAAATTATTGCCTCAATGAACAATAAACTAATGAACGCATTTCGAGGGAAAACCGTCTTAACATTTCTCACATAAATTACCACTCTTGCTTCGCTGCGCTCGCCCGAGTGGTAAAAATATGCTCGAATGTTAAGACTGGGTTGCCCCTTTTAATACGTTAATTACTATTATCATCGCTGATGTTTAGTTAATATGACCTAAAAACCCAAGAATTTTGAATTCTAACCAAAGCAGTATGGAAAGTACGAAAAACCACAATGACAGCGGTAATGAACTCGATATTAGAGCGGGGGATCTTCCTAGAGATATAGAAGAAGGCGAAGCTTTGCCTGATAGAGAAGCCAACATACGAAAAAAAGGACAGACCAATATGTCTACTAGACACGCTAGATAAAGTGCTAGAGCGAGTAATACACCAAAGGCTTACACAAGAGCTGCAGGAAAAAGAAGACCTCTCCGACAGGCAATACTGTTTCAGGGCTGGGGAGTGGACCCTGAACCCCATGATGGCAATAAGGACAAAAATAGAACGAATAAAAGAAAAGGCATACAAAATTAGAAAATACTGCGTACTAATAACTAGAAATAGAAATATCAGCAACAATCATGTACAAATAACTGACAGTTATCTCTCACAAAGAAAAATTATATCGGAAGAGGGAAAAGAATACAATGTCAGCTGTGGAGTACCACAGGGCTCAATATTGAGTCCACTATTGTGGAATATATATTTTGACAAAGTAGTCAGAACGAAATTGCCTGAAGAAGCAGAGGTACTCTGCTATGCAGACGATACTGCATTGCTTGTAAGTGCAAAGACGAAAGAGCTGCTAAAAAGCAAAGCGGTTACGGCACTCCTTAGACTCAAAACAGAGATAGAAAATATATTCCTTCAAATAGCACAAGAAAAAAACGTAATGGTTATACTAAACGGTGGATACAAACTAAAAACCCTAATAATCAAGGCAGGAGAACTAAAAATAAGATCGACAGAACTGCTGAAGTACCTGGGTGTGATCTGTGATAGAAACACTCAGATAAAAAAACATGTCATACACATTACAAAGAAGGTAGAGAAAAATATGGCTGCCCTCACGAGACTCCGTAATACTATACGGAGCCCCGGTATGGGAAACGGCATAACGACAAAAAATATATAAACATATGCTAATGAAAGTAAAAATTCAGGAGAACAGTGGCAGCAAGTTACAAAAAAACGAAGCAGAACCCAAGAAGAACAAGAAGCCAGCACATCAAACAAAAATAAATACTGGCTTGGGCTCAGTAGCAAGTATTTACCGCTCTCAGAAAATAAAATGGAAGAAGACAACCAAACCCCTAAAGTGACACCTAAACCACCACCGATATTCATTTCAGGTGTAGAAAGCATACAACCATTGATTACACTACTAGACGAGCTAGCCAAAGACAAATACATTTTAAAAACTTTGTACAATAACGAAGTAAAAGTCCAACCTCTAGAAGACAAGATATATCCTGCGATAATTAAGGCATTAGCAGAAAAAAATACTGAATTCCACACGTACAAACCTAGACAGGAAAGAAGCTTTCGAGTGGTACTGAAGAATTTACACCCAACAACTGACGTAAAAGACATTAGAGGTGCCTTACAAGAAAAAGGACACGAGATAACAAATATCTGGAACGTAAAGCAAAGAGGGGACAAAAAAACCCCGTTACCAATGCACTTCATAGACATCAAACCCAGCAATAACAACAAAGAAATATACAATATAGATCTACTACTGAACACTAAAGTACTTTTTGAAGTTCCACACGCTAAACGCGAGATTCCCCAATGTATGCGTTGCCAAAAATTTGGCCACACAAAAAATTATTGTAAAAATAATCCAAAATGCGTCAAATGTGCGGCAGATCACCTAACTAGCACCTGCCCAAGAAAAATAGGAGACAATAACGTTAAATGCGCTAACTGCCAGGAAAACCACCCAGCCAACTACAGAGGGTGCCTGGTTCACAAACAAATACAACAAAAGATGTACCCAGCATTAAGGAAGCGTGAGATAAAAACGAGATTTGTTCGACCAGGCCTAACATATGCTCAACAAACCCAAGCACAAATGACGAACCAACAAAATCTAATAAACGTAGCAGCACCCGGAAACGACTTAAGTGACCTAAAACAAATGATGAAGAGTCTTATGGATCAAATGAGTACCCTCATCTACCTCATGTCAATGCTCATCAATAAAAAATAAATAATGGCCCAATTATTAAAAATCGCAGTATGGAACGCTAATGGCCTGTGTCAACATGCTCAGGAAATAAAATTATTCATACAATTATTTGATCTAGACGTTCTTTTGATCTCAGAAACACACTTCACCAGCAGAAGCCATTTAAAAACACCATACTACAACATATACAGCACAAATCACCCAGACGAAACAGCGCATGGAGGCACAGCTATAATAATCAAACAAAACATTAAACACTACGAAAGAACTGAGTATAGACACACCAACATACAAGCTACCAATATTGCTATTATAGATAATACAGGAGAAACTACAATATCCGCCATATACTGCCCACCGAGACACAATAACAAATATGACGATTACAATAGATTTTTCAAGACATTAGGAAACCGATTCATAGCCGGAGGAGACTACAATGCGAAAAACACTGTATGGGGTTCAAGGACCATCACTACAAAAGGTAGAGAATTATTAAAGGTCATGAGAAACAACAACTTAAATTATCTATCGACATTCCAGCCTACATATTGGCCCTCTGATCCCGGAAAAATTCCAGATCTCCTTGATTTTTGCATAACTAAAGGCCTTAATACCAAAAAATTCCTAGTAGAATCTTGCTTAGATTTAACTTCCGATCACACTCCAGTCCTGGTAACCATTTACACACAACTATTGGGCAAGCCGAAGAAACCATCACTTTACAGTAAACGGACCGATTGGAACATCTTCAGGGAAAAGCTAGATGAACAGATAACTTTAAAGATACCTCTAAAGACTGAAATTGACATAGAAGAAGCAGTAGTTGACATAACAAAGGCTATACAAAACGCGGCGTGGCAAGCAACTCCAGACAGAAATGAAGAAAGAGCTAAAGAAAAGTGTCCGATAATAGCAAAAAATATCCGAAAAACGCAAAGCTCGAAAAAGATGGCAGATAACAAGAGATCCGATGGACAGACAAAGGTATAATAAATTAGCGAAAGAACTCAAAAAGATACTATTCAAGATAAAAAACGACTCCATTCAAGAGTACCTTAGAGGCTTAACGCCCACTGAAGCAACAAACTACTCCCTATGGAAAGTCACTCGAAACCTCAAACAAACAATGCCAACAGCAAGCACCGCCAATACGTACCAATCAAACAACCTGGGCAAGAACAGACAACCAAAAAGCCATCACATTCGCCGAACATCTGGACACAGTTTTTCAACCCTTCCCATCGCAGTTAACAATTGTTGAAGAACAAAAAATATACGATCATCTACAGTCTCCATTCCAGATGGCTCTACCAATAAAAAAAGTTTCTATAACTGAGATTAAACAATAATTCACAAATAAATCAATGCGAAAAAGACTCCGGGATACGATCTTATCACCGGTAAGATACTCCAAGAAATATCCCAAAAATGTCTGGCAGCAATTCAGCAGATATTCAATGCAGTTTTACGAATAGAACATTTCCCATGTCAATGGAAAATGGGACAGATCATAATGATCGCCAAACCAGGAAAAATCCCAACTGAGGTGACATCATATCGGCCAATTAGTCTACTTCCAATGTTATCAAAAGTCTTAGAAAAAATAATATTAACACGATTGACTGTAATCATAGAGGAAGAACAACTAATACCAACTCACCAGTTCGGGTTCAGAAAGCAACATGGAACCACAGAACAAATACACAGAATAGTAAATAAGATCAACAACACCATGGAAAAGAAGGAATACTGTTCAGCCGTTTTCATCGATATAAGTCAAGCTTTTGACAAAATATGGCACATAGGACTACTGTATAAACTTAAACACACAATCCCACATCCTTTCTACTCTCTTCTTAAATCCTACCTATCTAACAGAACATTCCACGTAAAATACCAAGAAGAATATACTGAACTCTATCCTATTGAATCTGGCGTCCCACAAGGGAGCATCTTGAGCCCCATATTATATTCACTTTACACGAGAGACCTACCTGAAACTACTACAACGATGATAGCAACATATGCTGACGATACTGTGATCTTAGCTTCTCACCATGACCCCATACGCGTAACCAGAGATCTTCAAGCCCACGTACAACACCTGGAACATTGGTTAAAACAATGGAGAATGAAAACGAACGAAACAAAATCGACACAAGTTACATTCACCCTGAAAAGACAACCTGTCCACCGGTCATCTTAAATGGAAACCAAATACCTCAAGCGGACGTAGTGACCTATCTAGGTCTACAATTGGACAGAAGACTAACTTGGCGTTCTCACATCTTCAATAAGAGAAAACAATTAGAAGCTAAATTCAAACAAGTCTACTGGATTATCGGAAGAAAATCGGAACTGTCAATGGAAAACAAATTGTTATTATATAAAACCATTTTGAAACCCATCTGGACTTATGGCGTGCCACTATGGGGTACAGCGTCCAATTCAAATATAGAGATTCTGCAAAGATTTCAAAACAAGGTTTTACGAGCAATAGTAAATGCCCCATGGTACATAACCAATACAACATTACACACTGACCTAAATATACCCACCATCCGAGAAGAAATCATCAAACACAGCACAAAACACAAAGACAAGCTAACAGCACATCCGAATGAACTGGCCACTTCACTGCTTCTGGACAAAGAAAAACCAAAAAGATTAAAACGATTCCATCCTTCTGACCTACCTACTAGATTCTAGAATGATCATTTAGTAAACAAATCAGTCATTATTATGTAAAAATATTCTATACGGAGGATGTCCACTGGGACATTACTCCACATGTTATGTTGTTAATTATTTAAGTTCTAGGTTAAGCATATACCAGTTGTACTTATAGTCTCACCAAGACTGATTGTACAAATATAAGAGTTAAATAAAAAAAAAAAAGTACAGAGAAAGGTGGGAATACGCATTATCAGCGCCTATAGAACAGTCTCCGACGAAGCGGTGCAGGCGATATCTGCTACGCCCCCAATCGACCTAACAGTGGAAGAGCGAAGCAAGATGCATCGATCACAAATACAAGACAAAAGAAGAAAAAAGTAGGAAACGATGGAAAAGTGGAAGCAAAGATGGGAGAGGCTAACAGAAAAGTCGGAATGGACAAAAAAACTAATAAAAAACACCTGCCAAAGTGGTGCAAATGAGATTTCGGGGACGTAAACTTCTACATAACACAAATGCTGAGCGGACACGAAAGCTTCAAAACCTACCTTAAAAAAATAAATAAAACTCAAGATAAAAGCTGCATCTACTGCAACAACCCAAAAGACGATGTGGAACACACTTTCTTCGAGTGTGAACGATGGAAAAGTCTGAGGGACGAAACCAGGGCGAAGGTCGGAATTATCCTAAGTAGGGATAACAGAGTAGAAACCATGCTCCAGGAGAAAGAGCAATGGGAGGCGATAGAGGCGCTCACAAGAAGCATAATTAGCGTCAAAATACAAGACCGGATATAAGAAACATGCACAAACTGCGAACATAGATATACCGGAAACAGGACGGTAAATGCTCTGTCGTTTACAAGTGAAGAAAAAAAAAATAGAGAACAAGTAATACACCCGACTCCCTGAAGTAATGCGAAAGTAGTTCCAGGGAGGAGGAGAAAGCTCAATCTAGGAGGGGTTTCAGCTGGTATACCCCATTTAGAAATGGGGAGAATTCAGCACCTCCCCCTGCTAAGACAGGGGCGCCTATAAAAGGTTTCTCTTCCTCAAGCAAAAAAAAAAAAAATAAAGATGACGAAAAATCCGTCTAATTTATTTATACACTCTAATACCCAACACTTTTCCATTATACAGATTTGAAATGTAGTGCATGACAAAGAGTTTTTTTTTAATACAATACAATAATAGCAATTTATGACATTAGGCCGGTAGCTAAGCATTTATGACCGAGCTAGTACATCACGGTTGAGGCCGCCAGAGCTAGACACGTAAACTAGCTCCTGTCGTATAAACTTTTTTTGTAAACTGAACAAGAACCGTTTTGATTTTATTAAAGAATTATCCTAAACTGTTTTTTTAATGCTGTGATTATGGTTATAAGTTTTTCAGTACTGACAAAAAACCTAATCTTGAAATTGACATCGACTGACAGTGCCAGCAACAATATACTTCAGTACTGCCAAACGTGTAATACGAATAACAAGCGCTGCTAAGTGCTACCGGGATGACCATAAAAACGTACCTGCCGGACTCGTTGCTAAGCTGGTAGATAGTTGCTACCAAGAACAGTATACAAAAAATACCTTCTAATCATTTCTTTCTGGAACGTTCATGGACAAGTCAAATGAAAGGTAATGTTAACATGACAATAATTAATTTACTATCCAATAGAGGAACTGAGGAAGAGAGGAAGCTATTTGCATCCGTACCTTGTTAAAAGACAAATACGTCAAACTTACATCCTAGCTCCGTTAGACCACGCAGAGTGAATGAGCTACTACAGAAATAAAACAGGTGGGGTCAGTGTTATATTCATAGTAGTCGTTTATTAACAACAAAGTTCAGAGGATACAAATAAACGCTCAAATAAAAGTACAATTGAATCGGCTTACGGATGATGTTGTTGAAAAAGATTTATCAATGCCGAACGCAAAGTTTTAGTCAGTTGCGACACAGGACTTTGTTGTATTCGCCGAATTCTGCGGGTAATTGAATATAATCAAGTCAGCCCGCTATTCCTGTTACAATTAATAAAATGTGAAATCGAATGATTAACACAAAGGAAAGAATGGTAATCAGTAAAATTTTTTCAAATGTAAAAGAAAAATGGTCAGCAAAGAGGAAGAGTCGAATCCCGTTTACACCAATTCTACGTTCAAAGCCCTCATCAATCAGTTTTCGCTGATGGGCGTTACTCGGCGAGCCCATAAATTTCCATCTGAAACGCACGAGGCACATCGCTAGTCAGCCGATAATGGAAAAACCCTACCTTGACGGTCATGCTGGACCTGGAGATCGCTATCACAAATCACCAATTCTTTGCTTGTAAGCACGAGCAACTACTTCGCCCTGACGACGGATGAAAAATCCGAAAACGTGAAGAAAAACAATATAAAAGAAAATACCTTTTTGGTATTAAAATCCATTCTTAAAACTGACGTCCTCAACGTCAGTTTCTACTTAACTTGTTTTAATTTTTATTATTTTTTTTATATTGTGATGTATTAACCAGTATAACTATCTTTATAACGTACTTTGCTGGTTAATTAATTTTTCTTCTCCAATTTCGTGTGTTTTTTATATTTTATTGCTACCTCGTCTTCAACGTTTTAACCTAACCTCAATTTAACCTACAAATGTAACACGTGATTTTACTACCAATGATCATTATGGCCTGAAGATGAAACCAGTCCGGTTTCGAAACATGTCGCCAATATAAATAAATGTACGTGGAGAAGACTACTGAGTTTTATTGCTTCATATCAAGACACCTCCACTATTATCTTCCTACTTATATCTTCCTCTTTATTTTTGTACTCATTAAATCTGGTGGCAAAAGAGCATTCATTTTAAATTCAAGGTCTGGTGGGCCAATTAGGCAGTCTACAACTTACGCCAGTATTCGAGATCGTCGAATCTGCTACGAACGCGAGTGATAATTTCTCAAGGGGTGCATTCGGATCGTAACAGGTCACTGTAGCGAAATTATTGACTTCTTTGAGAAAAATGAGCACGCCGTTAGTCATTTCTGATCGCTATGTTGAGATGTTGATAGCGCCAGCGTGGCTCTGATGGTTAGAGCATCGGACTGCGGCGCGGAAGTCTGGAGTTCAAATCCCAGATCGATGCCTGGCGGGCGGCCTACCCAGTCGCTTTAAATAATTGGGAACCTGCGTTCGAAAGAACAAGGGGTAATAATGCGGTTGTCTAATGCGTGGTGCTCACCACATCACCACGTGTCATGAATTTGACACGCGACAGCTGGGTGTGAGAGCGAGGATACGGAAGCTCTAACCTTCCGCCTTGCAGGCCAAGCTCCTTCATGGGGTGTTAGTGCCTCACCATTATTATTATTATTTATGTTGAGATGTTGAAAATATTTGAGGAGATGGAGCGGCAAAATAATGTATGATTTCAACATGATAGCGCCACTACTCATAGAGCATGGCAGGTATGATTCCTCATCGCCTAGTTTCAAGGGTCAGCGATATTGCACGGCTGGCAAGATTTCCGATTTAACAGATTTCTTTCTTTGGGGTTTTTGGGAGTAAATAATTTACTAGATACCTTCTCAAACAATTAGGTCATATATATATACATAAGGTCAAGGTTACTTCAATACGTTATGATGAATTTCCGAAGCCGATTTCAGCAACGCATCTAAGCGGATGGTGAACACATGAATACCATTTGGATGTAGTACTTGCGGTCTAATAGTTTTGTAATACATGTCTTAAAATACATTACTTATAGTTTCATTATTTATAAAAACTTCTTTCAAATTCATTATTTGTTCTTCATTGCAAGCTTTCAAAAATCGTTCACTCTTGTTGCTGGACTCGATACAAAGTTTGTTTTATTGGGCGATTGAAAACATAATTTTAGGTAGCAACATCTCCTCGTCGCCCGTCAAAATTACGCGTTTAAATTCCAGAGAAAGAAATTACTTTTATTTTATTTAAAAAAATAGTATGGAATCTCCAAGCTTAAGTAACAAACTTGGCTGTCTTGAAATGTAAGTAATTCCTTTTTAATAATCCTATTCACTTTATTATAATGTGTTACTTTTAGGGCTTTTAACAAATACCTGCAGTTGCCACCTCTCCAAGCACTTCAATCTAACCTCTTCACTGATCCAAGCGTATTCCGTCTGCGTACAGAAGTTCTAAGACACCCATGCAAGTACAGCCTCTTAACACAACACCCAGTATAGATGCAATGACCTACCAGTAACTGTAAACGTCCTCCATTCAAATATGACATGATACTTGTTACTTAAGCTTGTTGCTCTACTACCAGTAACTGTAATACCTCCTTTCCAAATCTCACAAGATGTCCACAATCTTCAGCAAGAATCTCGATGAGATCCAATTCACAAGAAGTCCACTCCAACAAGAAGCTCTATGTGGCCCACTAACCATAAATGCAACGCCCGTTATCCAATTCACATGAGGTAATCAACCAACAATAAACTCAGTACAACACCATATTCGAGAAAACTCTTTTTGTAGATTGTAGCAGTTTAACTTCTTATTGTACTCCTACCATACACCACATTTTTCATAAATCCATTATACAGTTTATTTTAATTTTTTATATCGTAGTCATTAATTTGTCCATATTAACCTCTCATACCTTTTATACCATTTTAAACCAGAAATGTTATTTTAATATGGGTTTATTTTCATATTTTACTATTTACAAACTTATTACATATACATTTTAACTCATAAAAATTCGTCGTTATTTTAATATTTTCCATAATATCTTTCATGCATTTTTTTTAAATTTAACACTCCTAGATAATATACTAGTACATTTATTTATACCTGACGTATTGAATGACTTCTTTAAATAAATATTAGACATTAACTTTCCACCTTAATTCAAGCAATATTTACATTATATGTTAGAACCTTTCGGTTTCTTACTCTGAATTGTTCGACTGAATTTGAATTCTAATTTACTAAATACACCTTTGAATAATTATGATGTTCTTTCTTATACTTAAACTAGCTGAAACCCGCGGCATATGCCGCACTTAAAATGTAGGACAGATTTAATAACTTTTGTTTCACTAAAGAAAGTTTTAAAAACACGCTAGAGATTGGCAGTAAGGAAAAGTTAAAAAATATATATTTTTAAATGGAAAGTCTCTGGAAAGGAAACGCTCGCCTCTGGAAAGCGTTTTATGGACATTTTTGGATAGCCTCCGGGCAACTTTCTTTCATATTGGATACCGGCAATACTGTTGAATTGAATAGTGTCTTCTTTTTTCTGTTCAGTGTTAAATGGTACATGCAGGGGTGCCAGATCTCACGTTTTATCGTGAGTTCTCACGATTTCATTGCAAATCTCACGATCTCACGATAAGGACTATTTATCTCACGATTTTTGTATCAATTCTAATTAAAATAATTTTATAAAAAAATTGTAACACTAAATGATTAAATAGAAAAAAATGTGTGTTAGTCTTAATACATGATTTAATGTATGCTGTCACTGATTTTATCATTTCCCGCATTATCATCAAATACTGCTGCTATCTATGGTTCACATAAAGAAGTCGCAAGTTGCGGTTGAAAGCGGATTTAAATGTTCTTTCAAGAAATAGGTATTTACATAATTTCAAGATAAGCACAGATTTAATTTAAAAAAATTAATAGTCAAGTACTTTATCCCTCCAAACCAGTCATCCCGGACACAGATTCTTCAGATTGTGAGTAGTCGAACAATTTTTTTTCTGTATACATACTTTAGGTCTATGTATATGTACTATATTCTATGTAGCCATATTTTTATTTTTAGAATTCATGTGTTATTTCTATAATAAAATATTTAGTTCATTTAACATTTACTTTATATTAATTTAATTTTTTTATTTATGGCAATTATTTAAAATGTTTATAATTCTCTTGCAGTTATTTATGTATGTACAACCTATGTACTCAATGCTTAATAAATCTGTAGCATATATTCTATATTTTATTAATTTTAAAATAGTTTTTTTTTTAATTTGCATCCATAGTTTCAAATCTCATCCATTTCCGAAATCTCACGATTTTTTCCGACGAAGCTAACGAATTCAGCTTGACACGATCTGGCACCCCTGGGCAGTGTTGCCAGGTCTAGTAAAATTTCATTAGATCTAGTGATTTTTAGTTAATCTAGTGATTTAGTGATAACTTTTGCCAAAAGAGATTTATCTAGTGATTTTTTCCAGTTTATTTTATTAAAAAACCAAATAATAAAGCAAAAATTCCTTCGCCTCTTTCGCCGTTGTTGCAGATTACTACCTACTATTATTATTCCAATCTTAGAAATTAGTTTTCGCTGTGACGGACAGATGGCAGCCTGAAATTTGAAATGACTTACCCATATATATAATACACATATATTGCTGGTAGGGCCTGGAAACTTCAGAAAACATTACGGCGCCGACATAGTTTCACTTAGAGTATAATGCGTCTCGTGCGCATGCGTGAGAACTCGAACTCCGCCTTTAGAAGCTAATTTTAAAGTGGACCACTTCTCCATTGGGCGGACGACGCCGCCGCGTTTGCGCACATCTCACCGTATACATGAAGGAGTTGGTTGTGTATCTCACTTCATCGGTGAGTTTCCCACCTATAGCCGCTAGCAATATAGTAAGTATTAGATATATGGACTTACCATCCCATGAATTACCATGACCATCTATATTAAATGTACAAGTACATTATTTAATTTAGTAGACCGTGGAATTACTTAACAGAAAATAGGTATTTCCCTGATTCAAACTAAGTGTCCGAGGCTATAAACAGAACTCCGAAAGCGAATTGTTTACATTTGCATTTTTACTTTCGGTAGAACGTAAAAAAATTATTAAAGTTCAAAGTGTGCTGTGAGTACTGTGAGTACTGTGACCACTGGGACTCAAGGGAATCCACTTGGAAAATCCACCGGAAAATCTTCCGGCGATTTAATGATATGAATTTAGAATTGCAGGCGGAAGCTCCAAAGATTCACTTGCTTTATCCAAGAATGGCAACAGCTCTTAAATTATTGTTGAGTTATTACATCAAACCGGAGTATCTAAAAAACACTGATTTAAGCAAATTACAGTATAGAAATCCGAAACATTATGTTTCAATTGAGCACTTGTACTTACGTCCAAATATCGCAGTAGCGCTAGCAAATATAGTTTAACAGATAGTGCAAAAAATTTTTTTCCGTTATACGCCATAACTTGTCAACATTATCTTTGGATGAAGGTTGGGATTGTATATGCTTGTTGTAATAGTTTTTTGCAAATGCCCATGCTAACTCTATGTGATTATACTGGCACTGGTAAGGATGCTGCAGTCTAAGAACAGCATGCCCATGTTGGGATAGAAACTCATCAACAACATATGAATAACATACTTTTTGTTGGTGGTGTTAATTAGTGGCCTTATAATTTCTCAAAGTTGGTGTTTGGTGCATCTTAAAAAAGATACTTCGTTGATAGACAATTACGAATTGAAATGTCACTTTGACAAATACATCAAATTTTGAAATTTGGAAGTTTCAAAATTTTGCAGTGTTTCCAAATGTAAAAGTAGAAAGTTACCAACGAAATTTTAAATTTGCTGCCAACTTAAATATAATAATTACAATTTGACAGCCCAGGAGTTTCGTGAACAGACTTTACGTACTTAATTAACACCCTGTATATGGTAGCTGATGTCTTCGTATCCATTTTTATCACAAGCTATATATACTTGAATTTTTGAGCCCGTGCGTGCACGTCATCAATCCGCCTTTTAGTAAGGTTTTCAGTACCAACATTTGAAAAATATAAAACTACTCTTTTTTTCAATAAAATAATGATTAATATTGCTTTTGCTAATAATATAGCTTCATATATTGCTATAGCCGTACATTTTTTGTTTTAATATTTCATAATTTCCATGAACAATAGCAAAAACTATAATACGTCGGGGTACTTTGTGTTTTCAAGTTCTGCTCAGGGAATTAACACGTACACATGTCGCTTTTTAAAACGACTTATTTGTTATAGTGGTTTTGACAGGTGTTGACAGTGACATATAGTTTAGTTTGCATTTTAAAAATCCGTTGTTTTCATAACGAACATTGCGAACAAGTTATACTGTTGTTTTTCCGCTGCTACAAATTACTTACTTTGGGGAAGAGTTTAGTTGCTGGAAACGTATAGGGATCTTTAAGCTAAAATGTCGACCGCCTTACGCAGAAGGTCAAAAGAGCTTGTTGCCGCTTTGATAAGGTATTTTGAACGAGAAAGAGACAACGATGGTGCACTTATACCGCTAACTGCTGTGAGACAAGTAAGTAATTTACACCTGTAATATAATAATTCGTAATATAATGACCAACTTTCTAATGGTTTGGCGTTACAGGGAGTTGCCAATGCTTTAAATTTAAGCATACGAACAGTCTGTTCTATTTCGCAGACCTGCAAATCTGTATACTGTATACACCATGGTTCAAAATAGTAAGTTGATACACCTATCATCATAAAGGACAAAATAGCCGAAAAACGCCGCCTCAGGCAACGATGGCAACTTACCAGATCGGACCTCGACAAACGAGAGTATAATAGGGCCAGCAAACATCTAAAAAACTCCTTAGTCAACATTAAAATCAAGGAATACAGTTTAAAGTGTTGAAATTTTTACACCGAAGCAGCGCATCAAATTTTCAAAAAATTTCCCTTTAATTCAAGTGAAGCTGTTATTCTTAAATCATTAAATTTTCTAAATCCTTCAATAGTTGCAAATGTTGGTAGTCTCGGCCCCTTAATTATAACATTTACGAATCTAATAACGGATGTCAATGCTTTAGATCGGGAAATTCGATCGCTAAAATATTCTGCAATTAATTTTGAAATGGAAGATTAGAATTTTGGAAAGAAATTTGCAATATTAAAAAAGCCGACGGTAATTTGTTATATCCCGAACTTTCTCAGTTTGTGAGTATTTTTTTGTTCTTCCCCATAGTAGCGCCTGCGTTGAAAGGGTTTTTAGTTCAATTAATTTAAATAAAACAAAACCAAGAAATAGATTAAGTACTAACACTTTGACTGGAATTCTACATTCTAAAGACTTAATTTTGCCAGAAAACTGTTATGATTTTGTTATTACGGATGCAATAATAAAAAATCATAATAACAAAATGTATGATGAAATTACATGTTGTATAATTATTGTAGGTGTACTTTGTTATTCATTTATACTTTTTATTATATTTTTCAACATTTTATCTTGTTCGTGTTTTTGTTTATTTTTTATAATTGTTGTGAAAACTTTAATAAAAATATTATAAATATTTTGTTTTTTTCAAATTTCCAGCTTTTTTCACGTTTATTAATCTGGTGAAATTTTTGTCAATCTAGTAATTTTTTCCACCGCAAGCTAGTGGGTACATGGTACAGTACAGGCAAGCATGAAAGATAAGTGATACAATGTTGAGGTAAGATAAATTTTAGCTTAAAAAGTATAATTATTTACAATACTGATTGCTGCTTCAGATGGATTCTAAGTAGTAACGAATACATACTAAGTATATATTTTTACTTTGTAGATCTTCTTCGATGAAGACAAAAACCTAACCTCAACTTCTTGCACATGTCCTCGTGGACAAGTTTCATGTCATCATGTTGCTGCACTGGCACTATTTGCCCATTATAATATATCAGTTACAGACCAGGCATGCAGCTGGTCAGTGCCTAAACAATCTAAAGCACTTGATGAAAACGTGAGAACAATCGATGAATGGTTTTTGCCGTCTAAGGAATATCGAGCTTCAAAGAGAAGTGTTACCAAGGAAGAGATCGAAACGCTTAGAGAAAAATTGGCTTCGTTTGGAGGGGTGGTAGGATTCAGTTGGCTTCTAGCACCCAGACTTACTGCACAGGAAGATAATATTGTTCTACAGATTAGTGATATAATTTTCTCTGCAGAATATCAAAATATATCTGAAAAATTAGTTATTTTGAACAAAAAGTGAATGTTTCTCCTGAACAAGTAATAACTATATTTGAGAAAACCATAGGGCAGTAAAAAAATCCCTTGTGGTTAATTATTCGCAGGTTTCCTTTAACAGCCAGTTCGTTCGGTACAGTGCTAGCGGCTTGCAAAAGAAATCGTTACCCTGCATCGCTTTTCAAAAAACTAACAGGTTTGCTTTGCAAAATATTTTTCACATTTTTTCATAAAGTTCTGTTATTATGCAGGAACATATAACTTAGATGGAGTAAAGGCCATTCGGTGGGGGGCGAGAACATGAAAATAATGCAATTGAAGCATTTGGGGCAGCAACTGGACTTTCTGTGACCTATGCTGGACTATGGCTCCATCAGTGTGGATACCTTGAGGCAACCCCAGATGGCCTTGCAGGCGAGGAAGAGCTTGTGGAAGTTAAATGTCCATTTAAATATCTCAATTCCAACTTGATGGAATCACTTGCACATGACAAAGGCTATATTTGTTCTTACGATAAGGTACTGAAACAGTTTGTGGTAAATGAAAACCATGAATATTTTCACCAAATACAGGGTGCATTGCACTTGTTACATAAAAAGAAATGCTATCTAGTTATCTGGACTGCTCAAGTCGTCGCAATAATTCCAGTTACAAAAAAAGAAGAATGGGCAGAAAATAGACAAATTTTGAAGAATTTTTATCATACAAAATTCCTTCCATCTCTAGTGAATGTCGAAATTAAATAAATGTGTAACTATGTTGTGAGTAAAATGGCATACATACCTCGTGGGAAGGCTTATTCCAGCTTCGTACTTTTAGCTAACCTCAGTGCTTTGCACCTCGGTTGACTAACCCAGCGCTCAGTATGGAGCTCATCCCAGCTTGGAAAGCAATACACATATAGTAAAATCACGGAACCAAACTGTGCACGTCATCAAATATTTAGTTATTAATTTAAAGTTACTGTTTGATGACGCGCACCGTTTAGTTCCGTGATTTACCTATAGTTAATCATATTTATTGTAACTATACGTAAATCACGGAATCAAACGGTAACTTTAAATGAATAACTAAATATTTGATGACGTTCGCCGTTTGTTTCCGTGATATTGCTGTACTATTAATAAGAAATTTTTTATTAGATAGCAGTTAGAGCAATATTTTTGTAAATACTTTTATTTATTAACTTGTTAAGTTTTGTAATTAACAAAACAAATATTTGAGTAAATTTAAACTAACATTTATAGTAATGTAGAACTATACAATAAGAAAAAATGTCTTATTTAAATAAATAACCAGTCGTTAATTAACACTCTATTTCTATTTTTACTGTTCGCCTTCAAAATATGTTTCAACTTCCTATTAATTTGCCCTCGCGTTCCGCTCAGGCAAATTAATAGGAAAAAATATCCGGAAAGAATTAATGCTCTTATGAGATTATATGTGATAATAAATAAATAAAATAAAATTTCATATACTTCCGCATGTAGAATTTGACAGCAAAACAAACGCAAAGTTAGTTATTTGGCAATTAGTGCTACCAACTTTGCAAATGTTGCGTTTAACTTTAACTCCGTATCATAGCGGTTTGTAATACGCGTTCGAGATAATCTTCAGGTTAAACTTCTGGTAAACTTTAACTTTACTACAAATTTAACCTTGTAATACCGGCCCTTTAGTGACCTTAATTTATCTGAGATAGGAGCGCCAACATTAAGGCGGCTTTACACGTGTATAGTAGCTAAAGCAAGTTACTAAATCAAGTAGCTAAAATTTAGTAGTTTAGTTAAGCGAGCACGTTTACACACATTTTAGCATAACTGTTTAGTTGACGTTGACTTTTTCAAAATGGCACAACGTGCAATAATTCATTCGTCATTAAAGACATGTATTTTTCACTTATGCGGTGAATTGGCGGATAGGTATTATTTTTTATTTCTGCAACTCCAAATCCCACAATTTCTTTGTAAGCCGTTTCTCGGGCTTGTTTATTCTTGTAAATGCTAGCCCTGGTATTACACAAACATTCTCTGTCTCGATATTCTTGCACAAATTTTAATGTTGTATCTTCATTCCAACGGGACGCCATGTTTCAACAAATTATGTAACGAACGATGTGTCTGACTAATACACTTCACTAAAGTAACCTGTCTACACCTGCTTAGTTTGCGTTTAGTTACCAAAAATCGTAGTGGGGGTACCCCACTTGCTCAAGTAAATAGAACTGATTTCTAAAGCTGATATTATATGGCAAATTTTGTATAATTGATATGCCGGCAAAACTTTTAGCATACGTATACTATTTCTGTGAAAACAAATCGTTTAAGCCAAGTTTCATTTTGCATATTTTGTATATTTATATGTTTTTGAGCATATTTTATGAATTTTGAATATTTGGTTATATTTAGCAATAATTTGTAATGTACGAAAAACGTTTTGAATTTTTTTTATAAAATTTACTATTTTATTAAATTTATTAATAAAATTTTTATGTACAACTGAGATATATACTTTCACTTTCTGTCGTTGGAGTGCAGTGTGTGTATCGAAATGAGCAGAGGAAAGGGGAAGTCACTGTTAAAATATTTGACTATATAAACATAGACTACCAGCAACCCCCATTTTTCCCATAGAAGCAGTGTATAAAGAATCAGCCAACACAAAATCCATTCAAGAGTGTTGGGTGAATAACAGTCTGGTGGGGTTAGGGGAAATCTCATTTTTATGTTGCTTACAACGTGAAGTTGGTGTTGGCAGTCCATGTTTATCTAGTCAGACATTAAAATGAATGATGTCTTTGAATAAAAATTAGAGAAATAAATATACTCATACAAAATAATTGAAATTTTTACATTATTTAGAATACTCCTACTTATTTTCAAAAAAATTAGAGCATATTATGTGCATATATTATAACTTTGGGTGCATATACTGAACATAATGTATGCATGCGCATATTTTCGTACTTTTGAGTGCATATAATTATCAGCTTTACTGATTTCTATTCACTTGACTAAGCAGTTTACTAATTTCTTTACTTGCTCAAGTACTAAACCGTACTAAACGAAAATATGAAAATTTACATGAAAACTCAGCCCAAAATAATAATAATAATAATAATAAATTTTATTCCATGACCCAAATATATACAGTTTATAACGTAACACGCAAAAATGTATGGAACCTTAAGATGAGGTTCAGAATCCTGCTTTTCAACCTCACCTTAAATATAATACAACGCAGGACTTCAAAAAAATTGCCTAACTAAACTATAGTTCATGGTGAACTAAATCGCAACATATTTGTTAAACATCCACCAAATAAACAAAATTTAATGAAATCAAAACCAGTAGACAATGGCCGTGCAAGACGCAATATTATGAAAAACTAAACATCAAATTACATGGAGATAATCACTGAATTTGAAGTAAATACTCGAAGAAGGCAGGTCTAAATCTATGCAAAGGTAAATCTTTGTAAGAAGGGGGTAATTTGTTTAATACTTTTACAATATTGTAAGAATACGATCTTTCAAAAAGCGATGTTTTATGTAGAGGAACAGTTAAAGTCCACTTATGTCTTAAATTTAAATTGTGTACGTCAGTTCTATAAGTGATTTTATTATAAAGATAAGGCGGTTGCTTTTCTAAGATTAATTTTAAAAAAAAACAAGCAACTTTGAAGGAATCTTCTGTTTTTCATGTTTAGCCAATTTGTTTCAAGAAGTGTATGGGAAATATGTTCAAATTTTTTAATACCATGGATATATCTCAAGCAAGCATTTTGCACTCTCTGAATTCGTTTAATGGTATCAACATCTAAACAGGAATCATAAATTTCTGAGCAAAACGTAAAATGGGAGAGAACAAGAGATTCACAGAGAGTAGTTTTCACTGCTTTACTGAGGTATGACCTGTGTGGATAAAGTATTCTAAGATTGCCATATGCTTTCTGAATGTATTTGGAAATTTGTTGTTTATATCTAAAACTATTGTCCAATATAAGACCTAGATTTCTTGCTTCATCAACAACAGGTATTAATTTATTATTTATGTGCAGGCTAAGTATGTTTTTCTTAATATCACATTCATTTCTACTCCCAAACATTACAGCACAAGATTTCTCAGGATTTAATATTAAGGCATGTTATTCGGTTGCTTTTGCTAATAAATTAAGATCTCTGTTTATGGTAGCAACTGCATTATCGAAATTTTCCGGCAAAAAAGAGTAATAGACCTGAGTATCGTCTGTGTACATATGCAATTTACAGGTTTTAACATAATGATGCAGCCTGACAGTATAAATGGCATACAACAAGGGCCCAAGAATAGATCCTTGTGGAACACCTCTTTGAACAAGTCGTGCTGTAGACATACGACTATCAATCATAACCTGTTGACCTCTGTTAGAAAGGTAGTCTTTCACTAGGGTAAGAGCGTTAAGACCAAGACCAATGTAATTTAAAACAGCAATTAACAAATCATGATTAATAGTATCGAACGCTTTACTAAAATCTAACAGTGTTAATACTGTTAATTTTCCATTATCAGAAGCAGCTAAGATATCATCAGTTATATTTAGCAAAGCCGTAACACAACCATGAGATGGTCTAAACCCTGACTGAGAAATTGGAAGGATATTATAATTACTTAAATATTGACGTAACTGTTTAATTATAATTTTTTCTAAAAGCTTTGAAAATGCCGGCAGTATACTGATAGGTTGTAAATCTGTATAGGCTGCAGCATTATTTACTTTGGGGAAAGGAATCACAATTGCATTTTTCCAACATTTTGGAAAAACATAAACAGCAGTTCAGTATATGAGTAATAAACGGTAATATGTATGAACAACACAGTTTAATCATATTGATGGTTATATCGTCTATACCCCCTGCATTACTTTTTACACTTCTAATTAAATTTTGTACTTCCTCAACGTCAACAGTCGTGAAAGAAAGTTTTTCTGATGTAAGTTCGTTATTACGATAAAAATCTAGAAGCATTTGATCAGGAGTGCTGTGAGGTATCGAGTCTACAGAAAAATCATTTGCTTCTTGTACATTACTGAGTGTTTCCGGAATAGAATTTTGTTTTTTAATGTTTATATTTATTAAATTTAGCTCCTTCCAAATAGCATTTGTGCCTCCAATCCCAACTTTATGCTCGAAGTAAGCTTTCTTTTCATTTTGAATTGGAAGATTGGTAAAATTCCGCAAACTTTTATAATATTCCCAGTGCCCAGGGTTCTTAGATTGTTTATATTTTGATTTTGCCTTATTTTTAAGATTTATCAGTAACTTAACATTATCAGTAAACCAAGGTGCTGGTTTGTTCTTCATTTTAACGGTTATCCACGGGGCATGCAAGTCAAAAATGGATGTAATATAATAATTTAAAATGTTTAATTTAGCATCAATATTCCGCTCATAAAACAATTGATGTAGAGGTAACTTCTGTAGGTCACAGTAAAAGTCATTAAAATTAAAATATATAAAATTCCGAAATGTGCGTATAATAGGACTTAGTTTGACGAACTCACCAGTTGATATTTTGCAAAAAACTGTCTCATGATCGGATAACTCATTTTCACACACTCCTGTTTCAATAATGCAGCTGGTATCCGATGTAATTATGAGATCTATCAAAGTACTGCTATTTCCATATATTCGAGTAGGCTCTGTAATAATTTGTTTTAAACATAATATATTTAACATATAATTTAAGTATTGCGTAACCGAACCAGAAAAATCCAACACGTTTATATTAAAATCACCCAAACAAATAACCCTATCTGAAGCCTGAGTATACAAACAAATGGATTCTTCAACCTCATCTACAAAAACTTTATAATTAAATTGAGGTGGTTTATACACAACCCCGAAAACATAACTTTCATTATTGATTTTTAATGACAGCCACAATTGCTCAATATTATCATTTGTTTGAATAATTTTTACATTCAAGTGATTCTTTACATAAATTGCAACTCCACCCCCTCGAGCGTCTCGATCTTTCCGGAAAATGTTATATTTCGAATGAGAAAGGGTAATATCAGATTTTAACCAAGTTTCTGATAATGCTAAAATATCATATCCCTTTTGTTCAAGTAAATAGTTTATGTCACCGATTTTCGGCAAAAGTGACCTAATATTAATATGTGCCACACACAAACAATTGCCCACCAATTCACCATTCATTAAAATAAATTGCCTTATTTAGAAAAAAACTAAATTGTAAACAAATACCAAATATATAAATATTAACCATCAGTTAAACTAAAAATTCTGCTATCAGCAACAACATGCAAAGCGTGCTAGTATCACTGCTCCACATTATCACTGCTGCACATAACTTTTTTATATTTTAGGGATTTAAAATATTAAATATTTTGCAAATGTTTATATGACGTGACTTTTTTAATCCCCGAGTCCGTTTTAACAAAAATGTTTCCATCGGCGGTCCATACCTTGTTCATTCCAAATCTTTCAAAGGCGCTTTTCAACCATGCCACTCGTCGTTTCGTGAGATCTTCCCGAATAACCACAAGAGAGTTTTTTAATTTCTTCTTATTACTATATATAAGTTTTTTAATGCTGCGGGACACACATTTTATAATAATTGGACGGTGAGTTCCCTCTTTCGATCCAAGGCGATGGCAGATGTCGATATCATTTTCGGCAAGGTTAATACCTAACTTTTCGTGGCATAAATTGCGCACTACTTCACTGGTATTTTCATTCGGTTTTTGCGGAACGCCGAATATTCTTAAACTATTTACACGGCTGTATTGTTCATGTGCGTCCATTGTATCTTCCGTTTCGGCTTTCAGTTTTTCGAGTTGCATTTCCAAAGATGAGATTTTGTGCTCGTACTTTTCCACTATTTTAGCAACCTCGGTTTCCAGGGAAGCGTTGAAGATCGAAGTAAGCTTCTTTGTTAATGCATCGGAATCTAACAGTTTTTCAACTACCCTCTCTGCAATCGCTTCGACATCAATAGCTTCACCGCTTCTAGTAACAGGCATGTTGTAACGCACTTATATTAGGAGAATCACAATATTTATAAAATTTAGCAGCAGCTGGCACACCACGTCTACTCAGCGCAACGTCCCATCAACAAATTTAGCAGCCAATTTTCTGTATGCAACAATGCTTAATATTTTCATAAATTTACAAGTAAATTTTGCATACAATTTAGCGTCGTTACATACAAATGTGTACAAACCTCGGTCATGGCTGTGTTGTTCATAACTACAGTCGAAGATGCACTCGTACAGTCAGCGTTAGTTTTAATTTGCGATACTTCAAAGTGACCCTGCAGAAGAGAGAAGCAATAAGATTGTAACGCTAATACCTTCCTTTTTTGTACTACAATTATCTGATGCACAGTAGACCATTTAACAGAATTAATACTTGTAGCAACTGCTAGAAGAAACGAAAGGCGACGCATAAAAATTTGCAGAAATATAGGTTATGTTGTTATGTAAGATGTAACGGACACGCCTTTTTAGCGTTTGAGTACGGCTTAGGTTGTAGGAGCGTTCAATAAGCAGATATGAAAATTAACCAAAGTGGACTTGCCTTCGAAGCTGAGTCAATAGTTTTAAAAAACACAAGAAATATGCAGAATAAATAATTGTTTTCTGTGATAATATCGCTATTAAAAGTTAAGGGAAGTTTGTTTACAAAAACTCGAAAATAGAAATAAACGAATGCAACCGTGGTACTTTTAGTTGTGTAAACACGGCTTTTAGTCTTCTGTATTATTATAAGTGATTCACCTTTGTATTTTTATAATTAAATATTTATGCACGCCGCAGCTTTTCGTTTCATTGAATTACGTACACGATCAAAAATAGCTGGTGCAATATACAAACAAAATTGGCAGCACTTGGTTCCATTTTTCTAATTTTTACAAATTTGTAATTAATATCCCAACGCGTTTTCAAAAATTTACAAAATTTACGAGTTTTGAACTTTTTTTCTTAGAATAAACCAAGAAATATGCCAGTCAATTTTCTACAGGTACTTAGGAAACAACAGCGCATGTTTAAGCTTATATTTTAAATTATAGAAATGTGGCCAGTTTCGATTAGTAATCGAAATATAGCCACCACAAAAGATGACATAAAATTAAAACTTAATTATTTTTTGAGATAAAAATATAAATTCGCTTTAATTATTACGTTTTACAAAAAGTGCGTCCCGTTCATAAAGTAATTTTGTGTTTCCGCCAAGCTTGGTTTCTGTTTAAAAATAGTACACAATTTTAATTAAGTTTGCAGTGTAGGAAAATATAAAAATTGACTTTCAAATTCTTCTCCGCCATTCGGAAAAAAATTTTAAACAGAAAATTATATTCTAAAAAATAAGGCAAAAAGTGTTATGGCCGTTTAAATATTATACAAAAAGTGATCAAAGTGCACTTGACGTTAAAAAACTAAAAGTAAGATATAAGTAACTAAATCCGAACACGACTTTCAACAGATCCTGAAATAAAACATTAACTTTTGTTTTTAAGGAAAACGTAGTTATTTTTCTATTAAAATTTAATTGCTGATGATTTCATTATTTGTATTATATATTTATATAGAGTATAATTATTACATATCACACAAATACATATACATAAAACAAACGCTCCCAGGTTTTGTAGAATTTTTGAACAGATACTAACTTACTAAATACAGATAGACTTAGAAACTACACCATAGTTTTTTGCAATGGTACTTGCAGGTTTTATCAACAGTAATAACCCAAGTGCATTAAAATAGCCGATTAAATTTTGACTTTTTCTGTCAGAATTTTTTGCTAAGAAATATGTTAAGTAAATTTGCCGCTCAACATGAATCCCGAATATTTTTCAGAGCCAAATATTCTGACAGAAAATTGTCAAAATTTTATTCAGGCTAGTTTACATGTACGCGGGATGTTCGGCGTGATTATTTCCTGAATAAATAGAATAAAATTCAGTTAGTGAAGCACCTTTAATAATCATGTTAAAATTATGCACAAGCCATTAAATTTTGACACATATTTAACCGCGGTTAAATTTTGACGTTTGAATTTTTGTCATTATTAAACTGACAAAAACCACAGTGATTACGCATTATTATCGATTTGGAGGAGATAATCAAAGAAAAATTAAATCTTAAATGTTTTGATCATAGTTCAATTAGTATTGCTTATAAAATAAGTGTTATTCATTTTTTACAAAACAAAATTGTATCCGTGAGTTTTTGCAAGATGACAAAGATGATTTTGAAATAAACTTCAGCCTACCTTGATGGCTAAGGTGGGTAAATTAACATTTTTGATAGACGGTTATGCAAAGCTGCAAATAATACTAATAGGTAGCCCGAGTTCCCTTGTGCAAACCACAAAAGTTTAAAATTATTATGCTTAAAAATATAGAAGATATGGAAGTGTTAAGTGATAAAGTGGAACATACTGTGCATTAATAATAACGTCATAAAATACTGATTTTTGGGAATATTTTTGAGGACATTATTTTTTTATTAATTATATAATATATATATATATATATATATAGTAAGTATAATTTGCATTCGCTTGTACGAGTACCTATAATGATTGTTTCCGTAAGCAAATTCTGATTACAATTATATGCGGGTTTAAAAATATAAAACATATTATTATTTATATAAAACATGGGAAAAACTAAAAGTTTGTTATACGTTGTATATGGAAAACAGCAAATATTCTTATTGGAAGCCCCAGCGATATGATATCCCTTATTAGTTAGGTACAAGTAGAAACTTCAGAAAAAAAAACTTACCTCTAGGATATCGAAAACACAAGCCAAAAGAGAGAAAAACCGAATTATCGATTTCATAATAAATAGTAGGTAACTACAGCGCCAATATTTTCTACAAAAGAAACAAATTTCAGAACCATTGGTGCTTTTTGTAACATATATGCAAGATAATGTACAGTACTAGACTTAACAAGTGTCCCCTTTTATATATTAACCTATTTGCCTAATCGTCTGTTGTTGACAATATGGAGGTTAACGAATGTTGTTTGTTTGTTTTCATATTAAATAGTTTTGGATATCAACAAACTGAAATCCATAATGTTGCATTATAATTTTCTCGTGTATAATCATTTAATAAACCGCATGCTGTACCAGGTCATCATTGAAATTTGCATAACCTTCCCAACAGTCGTTACAATGATTATGGTCAACACACCCACAGCGCTCACTGTTCCTGTTTCAAATTATTATTATCTTTCTGGGTTGAGTTATTACAATGATATATTGTCAGTAATAATAGGACGAGAGGTCAAAATATTGCCGACAATAATTTTTGCGATTCAGATACGAGTTTCTGCGGCGACGAAAATAACGACGAGTGCTTGCACGAGTCGTTATTTTCTAAAGCAACAGAAACGAGACAATCTGAAGAGCAAAAATTATTGTCGGCAATATTTTGACCTCTCGTCCTATTCGTCTTGACAATTTAACTTTTCGTTAAAAAATAGTTACAGAAAAAATTGTCGCTGAAATAAAGCTCCTCGAAATATTGTCACTACAATAATTGTTACAGAAAAAATTGTCGCTGAAATAAAGCTCCTCGAATTATTGTCGCTGAAATAAAGCTCCTCAAATTATTGTCACTAAAATAATCGTTCAATTGGTAGTTAATTTTTTAAATTGAAGAATGCCATTGGTTGACGATGACACCAGTTAAATTGTCATACCGATCTACCTTGTTTGTCAGTTGTTTTACAACAAAGTTCACATGACGATATTGTTTAAGCTTTAAAAGGTAATCATTTCTGATCACTCCACTAACTTTTAGTGTTCTGAATGCAAACATGTACGAGATAAAATCAAATAAAAATTAAGGATTTACAAAACGTGCAACAACTTTGCTATTGCTATTGTGTCGTATTGAGAATGTAATTTACATCATCTTTCGGCCTTGTTTGGTTAGAATGTTTGTTTTACACTTTCCTTTTTACATTATTTGTCGAATCTGTTAAGTTTGCCGTACTTGTAACGGAAGTTATCTCTACAGCTAATAATTTTCGCCAGACGTTTGTCAAATTCAGTTATTGAAGCTTTCTTTAGAGTAACTTTTTTCGTAAATTAGAAAATCAATCAGTTCAGTTCAACTATTTTTAACGAAAAGTTAAATTGTCAAGACGAATAGGACGAGAGGTCAAAATATTGCCGACAATAATTTTTGCGATTCAGATACGAGTTTCTGCGGCGACGAAAATAACGACGAGTGCTTGCACGAGTCGTTATTTTCTAAAGCAACAGAAACGAGACAATCTGAAGAGCAAAAATTATTGTCGGCAATATTTTGACCTCTCAGTCCTATTCGTCTTGACAATTTAACTTTTCGTGTAAAAAATAGTTACAGAAAAAATTGTCGCTGAAATAAAGCTCCTCGAAATATTGTCACTAACAATAATTGTTACAGAAAAAATTGTCGCTGAAATAAAGCTCCTCGAATTATTGTCGCTGAAATAAAGCCTCCTCAAATTATTGTCACTAAAATAATCGTTCAATTGGTAGTTAATTTTTAAATTGAAGAATGCCATTGGTTGACGATGACACCAGTTAAATTGTCATACCAATCTACCTTGTTTGTCAGTTGTTTTACAACAAAGTTCACATGACGATATTGTTTAAGCTTTAAAAGGTAATCATTTCTGATCACTCCACTAACTTTTAGTGTTTCTGAATGCAAACATGTACGAGATAAAATCAAATAAAAATTAAGGATTTACAAAACGTGCAACAACTTTGCTATTGCTATTGTGTCGTATTGAGAATGTAATTTACATCATCTTTCGGCCTTGTTTGGTTAGAATGTTTGTTTTACACTTTCCTTTTTACATTATTTGTCGAATCTGTTAAGTTTGCCGTACTTGTAACGGAAGTTATCTCTACAGCTAATAATTTTCGCCAGACGTTTGTCAAATTCAGTTTATTGAAGCTTTCTTTAGAGTAACTTTTTTCGTAAATTAGAAAATCAATGCAGTTCAGAAAGTTCAGAAAAGTGAATGGGCAGCTTCACTAAGTCGTTAAATTTTTTATTTATTTCAGCATTATTGAACCCAAAGGTAATATTTGTCAAATTGGAACTGTGAACTTGGGCGATGTTAGGAGTGGAATAAGGGTAGCTTTCCCCCCACCCACCTTTAATTGATTAAGCCCTGAGGGCATAATTAATACATTGATAACTGCGCAATAATTAAATTGCCTGAAGCTTTTTAATAATTCAATTGCCTGGGGCACGAAGCGGCGGCCATTTTGGATTTTGATTTCCCACGTGCTGCTAGGGCGCCATTTTGTTTTAATTAAAGCGGCGGCCATTTTGGATTTTGATTTGTCACGTGCTGCTCTGTATTCGTCACACACTACACACACTTTCTCACACACAATCATGCTATCTCTCTTTCAGTAGTTGAACGCAATTCGTTATCCTTGTCGTACTAACTGTAAGGTTCTGTCTAGCAAGTTCTAAAGTCGTATTTTATTTAAAAAAACTTTTCTGCTCCAAGCCGGGTTTGAACCTGATACCATTGTATTGCTAGACCTAACCCTTGCCTCTAGTCTACGGCGAGTTGTTAATATAATGACTGGCTATGTCCAACTCTATAAACGACTGTAAAATGATTGCCTATCAATCCCTGTCTGATTTAATATATATTCTTTGAAATGAATAATATATTTTTCAAACTTACGAATGTAATTACAAAAAGCTATTTGTGAAACCAGTTAATTAAGAAGTTTTATATAGGTAACAAAGAGGAGTTCCGTTGCTTTCAACTGCCATAATTCAAATACTTTTCGAGGTTGTGTCCGAAGATATGCGAGTCTTGTCGTATATTTCCGATTAACACTAGAATTTGAATTTAACCATGTTAAAAAATCAATTCCAACTGTTATACTGAGAACTGTTTACTTTGTTACATGCAAATAATTCGTATAAAGAGCGTAGTACAAAAATAAATTTTAAAATAATAAGCATATAAAGGCTAACATCAATTAATTCGTCCTGCTAACTCGTCGTTCAAATTGAAAACAGTTCATCGATATCACAAGAAATAGATTTCTTAGAAAAAGTGTTGAGTGACAAACTAAATAAATTGAAAGCATTGTAAATCATTTCGATAATATAGTAATTTTCAAACTTACCAATGTAATTACAAAAGGTTATTTGTGAAACCAGTTAATTAAGAAGTTTCATGCAATTAGCTTTGCCGATAAAAGTGAAATTGTAGATAGAACACTAAGAGTGCTTGTTGGTTTCAAACGTGTTTGGCGTTATGCTATACAGCAATCGATTTTCAAATTTATTTTAGCATTTTTTATTCTGTAATGTAAAGCTCTTGTATTTCTCTTTCGAAACAGTAATTAGCTACGTACAACGGTGATTATTAGTTTTTAAAATTATATGTGGTATACATTTTAAACAAAATGTTATGTAAGAAATTTTAAATAAAATATTCTTATACTACATGTTTTAGTTATGACAACTTTAGGTCAAAATAAATGCAGCACTAACTTTTAAGTTAGTCTGTTTACGTTACAAAAAGTGGAATTATTTAATACTTTCTTTATTTCTTTTTCAAGTCAGATGTTGGTTACATACAAAGCTTATATATTTTCGAACTGTAAAATATAACGATTTTTATTTCTATAATAAAGGTGTTTAATTCCAGTTACAACTAGTTCTGTTCCTTCCTGGAGTTCATCCAAACGATGCAATTGTGCAATATTAATCTTGTATTTTAGTTGCTGCATGCTAATGTTGTAAATTTTGTTTTTACACCAATTTTTTTACTCCAAGTATTCCGACATATGGATATTTCCCATAATTATTATATCCACTTTTATTCACAGTAAATCCAGAAATCGTATAATATCCATTTATATACACATTTTTCCATGGATTTTTAAAGTAATTTCATACATTTTCTCTCTGTAAAGGCATATGCCTATCCCTGTCTATACAACAGTGCTACCAACATACAGGGTGTTCCATAAGAAAGTAGATGTAACTAGATAAAATCCCTAGGTTTAAGAAAGTCACTATATTTGGGACGCGTCTGAGCCTGCGGAGAGTGCATATAAGTAGATAAAGTTTCTAGATATAAATAACTGAATACGCGGGTATGACAAATTCTCTATATTTAAATAAACTGTTAGTATGGGCGTGCCATTAGCAATAATCCGTGGATTTGAAAAATCACTATCTATCTGTTGAAAACATGAACACACTAGATGTAAGCGGTAAATTTAAATTTAGTAGTCTCTGTTATCTAATGAGTTACTCGGACATATGTACATCATCCTACAACTTCATTTCTTTATTTTTAGTCGGCGTAATTTTGATACTATCTAACTTAATTTTTATCTTGTAATATAAGTCTATATGTGATTCATCTATTTCTTGTTTGAGCCAGAAGTTGGTTACGTACAAAGCTTCTATATTTTCCAACTGTAAATGTGTCATGCTAATGTTGGAAATTTGGCTTTACATCCATTTTTTACTCCTTTAAGTATCTTAGATAATAATTATAAGGACGATCACTTGTATGAATTACTATTTAAATTTCATAAATTAGTCTTACAAGAAGTACAAGTTTTTAGATTACGAAATCCTGGTCTTGTCATTTGACAAACAAATTTGTTGCATATTTTAACTCTAGCTTTCGAATTTAACCATGTTAAAAAATCAATTCCAACTGTCCATAAACACATTACAATTTTCCTTGAACTCTTCTTGGTAACAAAAGTTATGGTTAGTAGTGAAATAATACTCCTCGTCTAACAGGGTCTGCACATTAATGTCGGATAGTTATACTTTGTATTGAATTACTACTGGATTTTTATATTCTTTATTAATATTTTTCAGACCTTCCTTTTCAATAACTTGTATAATTCCTCTTGCCATCCTGTTCTCATTTTGCAGAAGATAAGGTAATTTTGCTTTTACTCCATGTCTAGTCGAAATAAATTTAGATAATATTCCTCGTAAGTGACTATTACAAACATCGCATATCTCCTTCTTAACAATAAGACCACTTTTTCTTTCGCAATCTACAAGGTCAATAATTTTAGCCAACTTTATATTGTCACAAAACGGTTGGAGTTGAGTTCGGACACTCGTGCGGTGCAGACGATTTCAGGTCTGCCACAGTGCTAACCTTTGAACTTGCTATCGAGCGTGGGTTTGTTAACCCAGAGTGTTTTTAAATATTTCGTTTATTCTACGATAACAATTTACTGCCGCTTATCGAAAATTCTTCGTGATACCAGGTCCTATCCAGGGGCCAGGTACGTTACTTCCAATGGAGAAAGCATCTAAAAGAAAGTCCGATGAATTATCTCCCCCAATAAATGCTGTCCAAAAAAGATACTACTGGAGTTCAGACAACTTAACTAAACAAAATCGATATCACTTACTATCGACACTAGAAGTTTCAGAAAACAAGGCACCTACAGATGACGCATCCAGTTCCGGTAATTGCGAAAACAAAACTGAACCTCGCACAAAAGAAAAAATACCACCGATTTTCTTACATAATGCTACCGCTATCAATCACAAAGAAATAATAAGAGATATAAAAGAGAAAATCAAAAGCGCCTTTACTACTGAATTAAAAAACGGTTATCTTAAAATTAATCTGAATTCACAAGAAGACTATCGCATACTTGGAAAGTATTATAAAGAAAACCAGGTACCATACCATTCATTCCAAAACCCTAATGATAAACCATTGTCGGTAGTCATTAAAAGCATCCCAGTATCTCACAGCGAGCAAGATATCAAAGAAGAACTTACAGAATTAAAGTTCCCAGTAAAAAGTGTAACACGCCTTCTGAATAGAGAAAAACAGCCAATTCCAGTATGCGCTATCATTCTAACAGCTACTGAAAAAGCTAGTGAAATACTCAAATTAGAATATCTAGCAAGTTGTAAAGTAAGTGTGGAAATAAGGAAAAAACCGCAGCACATACCGCAGTGTCACAACTGTCAAAAGTATGGCCACACCAAAAATTACTGTGCAGCCAAATTTCGATGTGTAAAGTGTAGCAACGACCATCCCACCGGAAAATGCACAAAAGGTGCAGAAGATCGCCCAGTCTGTGTCAACTGTAACGGAGACCATCCAGCTAGTTACAGAGGTTGCCCCCACCACAAAGCACTGCAGAAACAAAGATCATCGCTTATTAGACCACGGCAAGTACCAAACCAATCGTTCTATAACACTAGTAAAAGTTTTTCTCAAGCAGTGTCACAAAATTCTAACACATTCAAACCCACAACAGAGACACCCTTCTCTAATGTACCATCTCCTCTCATTGACAATTTAGGTCAAATTATCATGCAATTTATAACTCCAATCCTGGAACAAATCAAAACCTATATTATTAACAGTATTATTCCCAATCTCCTCAATGTCAAATAAAACTAAAAATATCATACCAAATATCACATTATTAAATTTTAACGCCAACGGTATAAAATCTCAGAGGTCTCTTTTTATCGCGTTTTTGGCAAGATATAAAATTGACATTGCCTGCATCACGGAAACCCATCTCTGTGAAGGCGAATTATTCAAAGTAAGTGGTTACCATATTGTACGTTCCGATAGATCAGCGCGTGTGGCATCAGGGGGAGTGGCGATACTCATAAAAAATCAATATTTATTTAATGTTCTGGATGATACCACAACTGCAAACATTGAATCTATATCCATATGTGTAACAATCGATAACACACCAATCAAAATTATATCCGCTTACAAACAGCCCAATAAACGACTAAACCAGCTCGATTTTATCAACATGTTCGAAGATGAAATGCCTACTCTTTTATTAGGCGATTTAAACAGCAAGCATACCTATTGGGGCTGCCGTGTAAATAATCCCAGCGGTCTGTTGCTCAACAGTATAGCAACTAATCTTCAACTGCAAATACTAGCTCCAACAGATCACACCTATTTTCCTTATCGATCCGACCATCAGCCAGATATCCTTGATGTTGTTATCACGAAGAACTTTTCTCTCCCCTTACAACAAACAACAATCAATGAGCTCGAATCTGATCATCTACCAGTGATAATTAACATAGCCAACACTGCAATTGTCAGAACGAGTCATCCAAGATTAATAAATGGAACCGTGCGTTGGAAGAAGTTCCAAGATAACTTGAACTCTTCCTTAATTAATCCTCATTCGATCAATAACATTCTAGATATCGATGCTAACGTTGAAACGTTTACCACTGCAGTAACTGACGCCATTTGTCTGGCAACTATTCCCCAATCGCCCAAACGGAAAACAAACTTTAATATCCCTCCCATATATATTTTAGATCTTATTAGAGAGAAGAGTAGGCTACGAAGAGAATGGCAAAGAACTAGAGTGGTCCAAGTAAAAAATTTGCTAAACAACATTACTCGACGCATTCGAAGAGAGCTGGATAATTATAGAATTAATAGTTATAAAAAGCATATAAGCGATCTAGAACCCAACGACCCTGGAATGTGGAAGACTACAAAGCGTATTACAAGACAACAGACAACCATACCAACATTAATAGCCAATAACCACGGTTATTCGACAGACAACGAAAAATGTACGCTTTTTGCCGACCACTTGGAAAATACCTTTATGCCTACAATTTCTGATGAAAACAGACAATTCTTTAACACCGTAATTCTGTATAATGAGACGCACTACCCAGTCAGCAACGATTTTGATTTTCCCTTAACTTTTCGAGAACTCTCATTCCATATTAAATCATTATCTATAAAAAAAGCTCCCGGATACGACTTAATACCCAACGTCGTAATAAAAAACCTACCAAAAAAAGCTGTAGCGTATCTTGTCACCCTATACAATGCCTGTCTGCGAATTGGTCACTTTCCCGAAAAGTGGAAACATGCTCATATACTGATGTTCCCTAAGCAAGGAAAAAATACCAAAGATTGCAATAATTATCGTCCCATCAGCTTACTCCCCACCTTATCAAAATTATTCGAGAAAGTTATTAATCATCGACTACACATTGTGTTAGAAGACAATAATATTATTCCTCCTACACAGTTTGGTTTTCGCAGGGGGCACTCAACTACACACCAGCTTCAACGGATCTCCGAAATAATAGAACGCGGGTTCGAGAATAAACAATTTACAGCTATTGCCTTTTTAGATATTGCCAAGGCATTTGATAAAGTATGGATGGACGGGTTAAAATACAAACTGCTGCATTTGGATATCCCCAACTATATAAAGTCTACGTTATTCTCTTTCTTGGACAATCGAACATTTGCCGTAAGACTGAATAACTCACTGTCGTCTTCAAAACGAGTTCTTGCTGGAGTCCCGCAAGGTAGTATACTCGGTCCTACGCTGTTCAACATATATATCCATGACATACCACACCAGGACATCAGTAAAATTGCAACTTTTGCAGATGATACTGCAATTATAGTACAAAATGATGACATAACAGTAACCGGTATACAACTCCAACAATCACTAGATATAACTTCTAGTTGGTTTACAAAATGGGCCATAACTATCAATTCATCTAAGTGCGTTAATAAGATCTTTACTCTTAGACACATTAAAAGTATACCCGAAATCTATATCTGTGGCACGAAAATACCATGGGCAGATAAAAATCAAAGCGTTAAATATCTAGGCCTGTTTTTGGATACCCGGCTGACTTGGAGTACACACATCAACAACAAACTCAACCAAGCTTACGCGAGGCTCGCGAGGCTCGCTCAGCTCTTTCCGCTAATTAATCGAAAGAGTTCCCTGAAAACTGAATGCACACTACTATTGTATCGAGCCCTACTGCGATCATTAGTAACATATGCTTGTCCTGTTTGGAGTGCTACCTCAGAGACAAATATTAAAAAGATTCAAGTTCTTCAAAACAAAGTGCTCAGAATTGCCGTAAACGCACCATGGTTTATCAGTAACCAGCAACTCCACTATGAACTTGGAATTCCAACCATAAAACAATTTCTTCAAACAACCACCACGAAGTTCATCGATAACATAGAATTGTGCCACAGCGCAATGTATCACCAACTAGGGCATCGAAATATCCATACTAGGCTGAAGAGGAAGTTACCACAGGATCTAATCGGTTGAAAGCCACCAAGCAGCTGTTTCCAAGGGGTCGTATATTCCCTAAGTTAAGTTTTTATGTTTATTTGTATTTCTATTAAATATCACAACCATGAATAATAATGTATATTGTTGAACTGGTTGATCTTACAATAAAAAAAAAAAAACAAAACGGTTGTGTAAGCGGCGTAAGTAAATTTAAATTGCTGACGGTAAGGAGTTGTTAGCCTTCTGTATAATTTATATTTCCAAAATCTGTAACTTATGTTATAAATATATTACTATAGAAAACCTCTAAAAGTGTTGAGTGACAAACTAAATAAATGTAAAGCATTGTAAATCCGTAAAATATCGCTTCATTTAGCTCAAATTAACAATTGCTGCGAACAATTCGAAAGAACCTGTCTAGTCTGTGGCTGGTACACAATTTTCTACGTCTTGTGTTAGTTGTGCTATTTGTTTGTTCGAAATATTTACAAAATTTCAAATGAATAATAAGAACAAATATCGTCTTTAACCGACAACAACAATTGCATCTTATATAAAACGAAGAAGCAAAGGAAAATAACAGATGTACATGATGTATAGTTTACGTAACATAATTATGTTATGTTACAGTAAGAGTACTAAAATTAACTTTTAGTTATTGCGCGTTTACAAGATGGGTCTTTTGACAAAGTGGAAGAACCAACCTATGCTATTGTAAATTTTAAAACTAAGTGTTTTGAAACTTGTATCCAAAATGGAGAATAAGTTTAAGTTATACTTAGCAGACTCAAAAGTTAAAATCACATATAGACTTATATTATAAGGTAAAAATAAAGTTAGATAGTATTAAAACAACTCCGACTAACAATAAAGAGAGGAAGTTGTAGGATGATGTACATATGTCCTGGTAACTCATTAGATAACAGAGATTACTAAATTTAAATTTACCGCTTACATCTAGTGTGTTCATGTTTTCACCAGATAGATAGTGATTTTTCAAATCCACGGATCATTGCTATTGACACACCCATATCTAACAGTTTATTTTTAATTTAATGACATACTCGCATATTCAGTTATTTAAATCTAGAAACTTTTCTACTTACATGCACTCCCCGCAGACTCAGGCGCGTCCCAAATCTGGTGACTTTCTTAAATCTAGGGATTTTATCCAGTTACATGTACTTTCTTATGAAACACTCTGTATGTTGGTAGCACTGTTTGAAACAATTTTTTCGCTTCGCCTAATTGTTTCACCAGTTATCCAATTATTTCAGGCTTAACCTGTATATTTTTAGTTGAATTATAAATTCTTTGCATTTCAAATTCTTCAATTTTCCAAAGCAGCTTATTTTGTACCTGGTTCAAGTTCCTTTCGTTTGCGCGATGCCCTCTCGACCCGTGCTATCTCTTCTCAGAGTGCAAGCTTTCTTTTGGGCACGAATTGTTCGTACCTCGCACTTGCTGTCTTAACCTAAGCCCGCCGTCATCGGCGCGGCTAAGGCTTGATTTTAATTAAGTCAAATTACTTGCGCTCAACCAATTTTTATGAGCATTGTGTTTCCTAAGGGCTGATTATGATCAGGTACGATGGCGCTTTTCTGTTTTATTATCTCCATAGTAATTACATTTTTTCTTAGCTCTTAATAATTACCAATTTCAACCACGAGTTTATCTCGGAGGCCAAGGCGCTTGCCTTATCGCATTTTCGACACCTGCTGGGTTCGGCGTCTTTGCTGCCTTTTTGAAGATGCTTCCGCAGCAATTTTCCGGCGCATCCACGGAGTTCACGTCCAGCTTATGTTTCGAGGTTAGTTAGTGCTACTCCGGGATTAAATCTCAAATTATCTTCAATACCTCGATTTTACTTTTATACATTTTAAACCAGTAATTAATTGGAGTTTAAATTCATACTTTTTTCCATTATTAACATGTATTTTTCAGTTTCATACATGCTCTTGTTTTTTACATTTGAATGTTTATGCTTATATTTAATTATGCTCAGTATTTAAAGTTGCAATTTTGATGTATTTCGACCCTCTGTAAAAGGTACAGTCACGCTTTTTTTATCTTCAATGGCCTAACAGAAGGTTTTATTGAATGACTGTGATAAGCTTATTCCACGAATGTTTTTTGGTAAAGTTATTAAAATAACCCGAAAGGGGTTTTTAATTTTATGCGTGCCGCAACCTTCAGTTAACGTACACAACTTTGTTATAACATTCTTTGCATTTTAATTATCCTGATTATTTATTACTGACACTTTAAGACTTTTTATTACTTATTAAATAAACGCTAGTCACTTGCAGTTTATTTCTTCTTATTATTTAAAATCTTTTGATTTCTGGCGCCCATTTCCTTTCCTTTTTTTGAAGACATTCCAGGGTACACAGCTGATGATTTGAACCTACGATCCAAGGCCGCCGAAATTTTAGATAGCTAGGGCCATCGCGGTGGGTAAAGAGTTTTCAGAGCTGCCGTGGTGTATAAACTGTAGGGGGGTTGATCTGCGATTTTTACTACCATAAATCAATTTTATTAATTAATCGCAGGTCGGCTTCTTTATTGTTTCATGTTGTGTAGACAGGGATATGCCTTTACAGAGAGAAAACTTATGAAATTACTTTAAAAATCCATGGAAAAATTTTGATATAAATGGATATTATACGATTTCTGCATTTACTATGAATAACAGTGGGTATAATAATTATGGGAAATATCCATATGTCGGAAATATTGCAGTAAAAATTGGTGTAAAAACCAAATTTCCAACATTATCATGCAGCCACTAAAATACAAGATTAGGATTGCACAATGGCATCGTTTGGATGAACTCCAGGAAGGAACAGAACTAGTTGAAACTGGAATTAAACACCTTTATTACAGAAGCAAAGATGGTTATATTTTACAGTTCGAAAATATATAAGCTTTGTATGTAACCAACTTCTGACTCGAAAACGAAATAGAGGAAGTATTAAATAATTCCACCTTTTGTAACGTAAACAGACTAACTTAAAAATTAGTGCTGCATCTATTTTTACCTAAAGTTGTCATAACTAAAACATGTAGTATAAGAATATTTTATTTAAAATTTCTTACATAACATTTTGTGTAATATATATAGTATATATACCACATATAATCTTAAAAACTAATAACCACCGTTGTACGTAGCTAATTACTGTTTCGAAAAAGAAGTACAAGAGCTTTACATTACAGAATAAAAATTAATTTGAAAATCGATTGCTGTATAGCATAGCGACAAACACGTTTGAAACGATCAAGAATCCTTAGCGTTATTTCTACAATTTCACTTTTAACGGCAAAGCTAATGCATGAAACTTCTTAATTAACTGGTTTCACAAATAATCTTTTGTAATTACATTCGTAAATTTGAAAATTACTATACTATCGAAATGAAGAGATATTTTACGGATTTACAATGCTTTCAATTTATTTAGTTTGTCACTCAACACTTTTCCTAAAAAATCTATTTCTTGTGATATCGATGAACGGTTTTTAATTTGAACGACGAGTTAGCAGGACGAATTAATGGATGTTAATCTTTATATTATTATTATTTTAAAATGTATTTTTATACTACGCTCTTTATACGAATTATTTGCACGTAACATAGTAAATAGTTCTCAGTATAACAGTTGGAATTGATTTTTTAACATGGTTAAATTCGAATTCTAGAGTTAATCGGACATATACGGCAAGACTCGGATATCTTCGGACTCAACCTCGAAAAGTATTTGAAATTATGGTAGTTGAAAGCAACGGAACTCCTCTTTCTTACCTATATGAAACTTCTTAATTAACTGGTTTCACAAATAGCTTTTTGTAATTACATTCGTAAGTTTGAAAATTACTATATTATTCATTTCAAAGAATATATATTAAACAGACAAGGATTGGTAGGCAACCATTTAAACAGTCGTTTATAGAGTTGAACATAGCCAGTCATTATATTAAGAAGTCTCCGTAGACTAGAGGTCAAGCTTAGGTCTAGCAATACAATAATATCAGGTTCAAACCCGGCTTGAAGCGGAAAAGTTTTTTAAATAAAATACGACTTCAGAACGTGCAAGACAGAACCTTACAGTTAGTACGACAAAGATAACGAATCGCTTGCAACGACTGCAAGAGAGATAGCATGATTGTGAGAGAGAAAGTGTGTGTAGCGTGACGAATACAGAGCATCACGTGACGAAATCAAAATCCAAAATCGCAAAACAAAATGGCACTAGCATCACGTGACGAAATCAAAATCCAAAATGGCTTCCGCTTCAATTAAAACAAAATGGGGCCCTAGCAGCACGTGACGAAATCAAAATCTATAATAGCCGACACTTCAATTAAAACAAAATGGCGCTTTAGCAGCACGTGGCGAAATCAAAATCCAAAATGGCCGCCGCTTCGTGCCCGAGGCAATTTAATTATTAAAAAGCCCCAGAAAATTTAACTATTGCGCCGTTATCAATTTATTAATTATGCCCTCAGGACTTAATCAATTAAAAGTGGTGGGGAAAAACTAGCCTTATTCTACTATTAGGTTTGCAATTTCGTCATCATGATTTTCTTACTTCTACTCTGAAAATTTTCGCCAACCTGGGAATACTACTTCTACTTGCAATTAAAACATGACAGTGAAAAACAAACTTTTTCTTGGCTTAGCTGATCCTGTGAATTATAACAATAATAGACCTTGATCGATTGAAACAATAAAGTTATTTAATGTAAGATGAAGACTAACACCCAAATTTCTCTTTTTACTTTCGTTTACAATAAAGGAAGTATTGAATTCACCCCAAAAATTCGAAATTGAGTTTTCAACGTTTTAGAGGCCTTGAACCCAAAAAACATATTTTTTTCATTGGTGTGTCTGTGTGTGTGTGTCTGTGTCTGTGTGTCTGCCTGTGAACAGAATATCTCAAAAACGAAAAGAGGTATGGCGTTGAAACTGCATATATAAGTTTTGTGTACTATGTAGATGCAGCAGCAAACTTTTGAAAAAAATCGCATAACCGGAAGTAGGTGTTTACTCCTGTAATTTTTCAGTTTTTTTCGATTTTTTTCAAAAACGGATCCAACGATTTTTTTCAAACTTCACATTTTTATTACTTTTTAAATGTGTATTGATGTGAGATAGGTGATTTTCCAGTTGAATACTTTTAAAATGGGTTTCTTTTGTTATTTTTTTCCATTTTTTAACTCCTCTTTTAAATATAACACCCGATATATTATTATATTTTGAATTCAGCTTAAAATTCTAGAGAAAATTTTTTTCTTCAACTAACGCTCTATTTTGTACAGTTTTTGCAGAATTTGTAATTCTTGAAAATCTTTGACAAATGCTTAAAAATTTTTAATCAAAAATTTTGTTTAATTATAAGATCACATTTTTTGTTATTGGAAACAAGCTTACGGTAGTATGTTTTGAACTGTACTTAAATGACAATAAAATATTTAACATTATAACGCATAAACAAATTCATGTCTATTGTAATTTTCACTTAAAATATAAAAAGCAGAAAGTGTCCTATTAAAATTGTTATGGCTATTTGGCTATTTGGAGATTTATTGCGCATATCGTGACGTTGGCCTATAATTAGAACATATTCTGCATCACTTGAGTTGCTCTAAACGCACTTAATTACTATAATATCAAGGTAAAAAGGTTATAAATCGCGAGTCATCGTGAAATATCAGTTTGCTTATGGTCGAGACTGCTAACTGCATTTGGTCGGCGAGTTTTAAGGTCGGGACACATTAGCGGACCGTGCCAAGGCCGGAGTACGGCTGTCATGGTTGAAAATATATGGGAACCTGGTCTTATTTTTTTTTCAAACTCTATTCTTGTACTCTACAGTCTTGTACCTTTTATTGTGCTGGCCAATCAGTACTGTAAACCTTCGAACCTCTTCTAGATGTCGTTGGATGTCCATCTTCAGGTATTATGTATTATAGTCAATAAAATTGTAGTTAGTTCAAAAGCTGCGATGAAAATATACACACACAGCAACGGTCAAACTTACGCGAAAGTACATCTAAAACAGTGTTTTCTCTGACTTTTTCCAAAAGAGACACTTATTTCATGAGTTGTAACTTGGTGGCCCCCTATGTGTAAGCAAAGTTTAAGAATGTTAATTTTCTGGTTAAAACATTGAAATTGTTGTTTTTTGCCATGTATTAAATTACATATTTAAATAAAGTTTTTAAATTTATGTAATAAAATGGTTCTTCGTGTATCAACTATGTAAAACACGCGTTTTTGGCCAGTGGCGTGAATTTTATAGCAGAAGGTGGGACGTACCGAGGGCTATAATACACTAAGAGCCAAAAATATTGGTTGCAGACAAAACTTTATGTATGATCAAAATTTTAAAAAGATAGATCCATATTATTTAAAACTTTTATAACTAGTTTTCATTAATACATAATAACTAATATGCCGTCAGAGGGCGTAAAAAATGTTATCGCTCAAGGACTAAAGAGACTTACTTTAAGTCTAAAAATGAGGTCTACATAACTCATATTATTGATCGATCATACATCAATATTATTATAAGAACATTTGTGACCCCTTGACACATCCATCGCGACTCATTTGAAGGTAGGGTTGCCACCTGTCCGAAAATTACAAAATAACACTAGTTAAATGTGCAATTTTCCGAATAGTTATACCGTTTTCTAAGCAAGAAATAATCCTATCTTTTAAAACTAAACTCAGTCTATCCATTATTGACAGTGAAATAATTTAAATTTTATTCGCATCTCAGTTGCCAGTGAAAAGTTCAAATTTACACTGCTAAAAAACCTTGTCCTAGTGTTTTTTGTAACAATATAGTACCAATCTGACAATATAAAAAAATGCGCGCATATCTAATTTTTTCCAATATGTATATCTGTTTCATCGCAATTTATAATTTAGTTTAATAAAAATGTCATCTAGTGCCACACCACGTTGTACCCTTCTACTTGTGAACAGTATGTTGCAGCTCCAAATATGTACTTACTATAATTTCCGTAATAGATTTTAAAATGAATTTGAACATGGTTAATGATTAGCAAGAAATTTTAAGTAAGTAATAATTTTTTTGTGACAATTTGGTCTCATTATACATCTTTAATATATAACCCAACTCACACGCGAGCGTATTTTCGTTGACTTTTTTACTTCGAGTCCTATCAGAAAATGTTATTAGAGTTATCGATAGAACTCGCATGGGTGCTACCCCGATGAAAACTACCGGAACTTTAAGAAAATTGCTTCCAGGACTTCATCATCTTGTAAAAGTACTAATACAAAAATGCGTATAACTTTCTTACTTCGGGTCCTATCTAAAAATTGTATGAGAGTTATCGATAGAACTCGCCGGGGTGCTACTATAACTCCCATTGGAACTACCGGAACTTATGGTCTTAAGAAATTTCAAAACCAGCCCGTTATAGTTCATATAATACTAATTTAATTTGCATACCTTGCTAGCAAATCTCCTTGCGGTGACAATGCACTTATTTCACAACCAGCTGTAACGGTTAGTGACTATTCTCTTAAAAATGCTCAACAATTATTATTGATAATTGCAGTAAATTTGTTGCTACGATCTGTACTCATAGTTCACGTGAGCGGCCATAACTGGTTTTCTTTAACTGACGTCATAAACCCGTGACGTCAGAGAGTTTAGGCCTTTCTTTAGGTGTTATTGGTACAGCAGATCTGCTTAGTGCATCGGCAATGTATTATATTTATGTAACAAAGCTGTCATTGCGTTTTACTTTTCTGACGTCAATGTGTTAAGTAATTGTTAAATATTGGCACTTGCTTTGGATTATCCCGTAAATTAAACTCATAATGAGGAAATAAGAGAATAATGTTTCATCTCGATCCCGAAAATACGATTCCGCACGTATTTAAGCATCTCGAGTAGTGCGCTTGCAGCCAGCAGTTCTAAACGCACTCATTCTGTGTTATTGGTCGGCTTTGGGCCTGTTGGCGCGCTAAAAAAGCCCATGTGGATTATAGATCCGTCTGGTGACGTGAATTCTTGTACGTTTCAAATCGAGAATTTTAAAAACAGTTGCCGTGTGTTAGAGAGAGCGAGTACGAGGTTTTGTCCCCAGCTATTTTTCGATGGCGAGCTGCTGAGGGCGCTTTTTCGCCACTTCTGGTTCGGCGTTCCAAGAGAGTTTTTCGTTTTTCCCCTGAGCGACCCTTCGGGGTCGCGTGGGCGGAGCTGGCGGTGCGTTGGTTTGATTTGTGCTAATTAACGGCTAACGGTTGTTCCTTTGGTGTGTGTGTGTGTGTGCCACATGTTTTGGTCCCGTTATTCGAACTCCCGTCCATGTAACGCAAGTTTTGTGTTACGCGGTTAATGACTTTTTCCCGTTGTTTCGAGATTGAAAGTGTTGCGTTTTGCATTTATCGACTTGTTGAACTACACGTGGTAGCTTTAGCCTTTGGGCAAATTTGGTGTTGTGGTTGTTCACCAATGTAGGCCTTTGAGATTTCGCTTATCGTGGGGTGGCAGCCCCTTAACACGTCACTTGACGGATTCTCCGTGAGATGTCAGTGCCGGCTTAACATATTTCGCGAGGTTTCCACCTTCCGCTCTGCCAATTTACCGTAAGGGCTTCGAATTCGCCCTCATTAGCGGATTATCCTAGGTTCCGTCCCGTCGACCACGTCCCGTTGATTTGGTGCAGTTCCTTTAAGTGTATATCGCAGTGTCTGGAATGCAGTCGTTTGCAGCAACGTACGACGTCGCTTACAGCTAAGCCAAACTTCTTAAAAGTATTGTTCTAATGTAATAACTCTTATAGTGCCGAGTTTAAAGTGTACAGAGTGTTTTACCGAAGTGCCACTTGGCGTAGCGTTGCGGTCATTTTTGCATTTATTGTTTGTACCATTGCTTTTGCTGAACCATTACAGTTGGTTACTTGTCAATTTGATTTATTACCGTTTCTTATTGCCGTTTGTTGAATTAGAATTTTGATAATTCAGTGTTAATTCTGTTTACAAGTCATTTCGATAGTTGATGTCAAGTTTACCGATTTCTTACTAGATTAAGACGTTACGTGATTTATATATTTAACCATTGCTAACCCATTTAATATTTTTATGTACTTAGATTAGATTAGATTAGATTAGATTTCACGACTGCCTTTTGCTGGCATGCGCACGTCAGCCCTTAGGGCTTTTTGTACTGTCGGGAGTTTTCAAGTTAGCAAGCCGACATCCGTATCTTTTACTAGACTTGCAATGTCCACTACTAGCTTGCGGTTGTCAATAGAGTTAAGGCTCCAATCGAGTTGGTGTCTTTTACGCTCTAATGCTGGGCATTCAAAGAGGATATGATAGGCTGTTTCATCATCCTCTTGGCATAGTCTGCAAACAGGTTCATCTCTATAGATATTGAACCTGTGCATAAATTCTCTGAATGCTCCAGTGCCTGTTAGTAGACTGACTACTTGCTTGATTCGAGTTCTGTTCAGTTTCAACAGGGTTTTGGTGGTATGTGGATTCGGAGTTTTTAGCAATCTTTTGCAGTGTGTTGCTTGATTGTAGTTTCTCCACCTTAGTTGGTGTGCGGTATTGACCCATTCATTAATGGCTGAGCGGACTTGGTTTTTCTGAATGCTTAGACCAGGTTCTGGACAGGTCATTGCATTACGGACTGCTTCTTTTGCGAGCTTGTCCGCCTTTTCGTTTCCTTCAATACCTTGGTGACCTGGGCTCCAGCATAATTTTACTGTATTTCCCTGGCTTAAAGTTTGAAGTTTGGATTTGCATTCCTTGACCAGTCTCGATGAAGTACTGAAAGCGTTTAACGCTTTCAATGCTGCCTGACTGTCTGAGAGAATGTGTATGTCTCGATTGAGCAGCTTCTTTTCTATGCTGATGTTTGCGCATACGTTAATAGCTTGTACTTCAGCCTGAAAGATGTTACAAAACTTTCCTAGACTGACTTTTTCGTTGGTTCTAGGATTGGTACTGTACACACCGGAACCTGTACCCCCTTCAAACTTAGATCCATCAGTGTAAAAAATGATGTTCTTATTTGTTGGAGTTGGTAGTTGGTCCGGATTCCAACTTGTGTGTACAGTAAAGTTCTTTTCAAAGTCATAGGCTTTGATTATAAGATCAGAACCCATTTCTAATATTGGGTTGTTGATGTGTGACATGATCTTGCCATGTCCTAGATTATTAGCTGTGGTCATCCAGTGACCTGTACTTTGTAATCTGTAGGCTGCCATTCTGGCTTCACCTTCCAAGAAGATGTGCAGAGGTGGCAGATTTAAAATAGCATTCAGTGCTTGTCCTGAGGTGCCTTTAAAGGCTCCAGTGATGCACCGCTAGATATTGTATTCTGCTGATTTTGTGGATCGCAGTTGCTTGTTTTATTTTGGACCACCAGGCGATTATTCCATATGAAATTATTGGTCGAACCATGGTTTTGTACAGCCAGAGGGTCAGTTCCGGTTTGAGCCCCCATGTACTACCTATGGCTCTTTTTCCAATAACTAATGTTTGTATGCACCTGGTGATTGTTTTATCTAAGTGGGAGTTCCAAGTTAGTTTGGGATCGATGGTTAGACCTAAGTACTTAACCTCGTTCTCCCAGTTGACATTTGTCCCAAACAGTTTTATGTTCATTCTGTTTGTGATGTTCTTTCTACGAGTGAAAGCGACGAGAGTGGCTTTGCTGGGATTAATTCTAAGATTATCCTCTAGACACCACTCTTCGGTTATCTGATTTCATTACATTGTCTACGGTTCTTTGGTATTTACCTTGAATCAGTATGACAATGTCATCAGCGTATCCTTGAGTGTAGTAGCCTTTGTTATTGAGTTGGATCAGCAGTTCATCAACTGTGAGGCACCACAGGAGTGGAGAAAGAACTCCTCCCTGTGGACATCCCCTTGTCGCCTGCACTGTCTTTTCCTTGTCAAATAACTTGACTTTTACAACTCTGGTGTTGAGCATTGCCATAGTCCATCTTATGTACTTAACATGTATCTATTTAAAGATTTTGCTAATACATTCCATGTTTGTTTAACTGTGGTTTTTTGATGTTGTGCATGCGATTTGTGTATGTATTTTCCAGTGTAAAAGGAGTTTAGGAAGCAAGTGAGTTTTCGAAAGGTAGGTGCGATGATGTTGCACGTGGCTCGCTGACCAGGACACTAGTATCCGGGCATCACCTAGACGGCAGTATTGAATGACTTCAGAGATGTTTGTTTGGTAAACCATGCCAGTATCCCTATCTGGTAGCTTTGTGGTGCAATTCTATTCTATTATATTCTATTAAACATGTCTGCGAGATGATGAGACGAAAGATGACTACTTTATCAGAATCTCCAGACGGCTGCGGAGCTACGGCATCACCTCCAAGTTGCCTGGAATAAATTACAGCAAAACTCACTTGATGACCTTATTCGCAGCATACCAAGGATAAATTAATGTGTGAGATGATGCAATAGGTTATTAAAATTTCTAATTTTTACTTGCCTTTTTAACCAAAACTTAATCAATTATTGTGTTTGGCTTTCTAAAAAATATATTAAAAAGTTAAAGTAATTCCTGGATTTTAGAGGAGTGTAACGTTTTTTTAACTCAGTATATCTTGAGACTTTTCTTTTTCTAGAAGAAAAATTTTGTCTGTGGTGAATTTCATGCTGAATTGGCCTTCAAGCCAAGTTACGGCCTCTTTGAATGTTTACTCCTCCAACGAAGTCCACTCTTATCGCGTTTTTTAACCTAGGGTAGAGTAGTCCACAGTGAGACAAAAACATCTTTTTAGTGTAAAATTTTACTGATAAAAATATTAAAAATATATTGTTAACACCATATGAAAATACATTGCTTTGTGCATACTCTACACATACAGTGAGCTCCAAAAAGCATTGGTCAGTTTCAATTTGTAATAACAGTTTATTTGTTAAATTAAACAGTTCATGAAAAGTATTTTTTTTAAATTAAGAATAGGAGATCTACTTATGAAAAATAGTATCGGTCAAGTGACCGCTCTCGTGTTGAATGTATTCTTCTAAATGGGGAATAGAATCTCTTATCATACGTTGCAGCATATCTTGCGGTATAGCTTCAACTCCTTCTCGAATAAATCGTTTATGTTTCTCCAGATTTCTTAGCTTTCTTGTAAATACTCTGCTTTTCAAGCAGCCCCCCCAAAAGAAAAAAGTCAGGAGCGGTGAAGTTTGGCGATCTCGAAAGCGAAGAAGGGTCACCATAGTAAGAAATAAGTTTAGTTGGGAACGATTGTCGTACGAAATTTGCACACATTCTTGCGACGTAACTGGTAGCACCTTCCTGTTCAAACCAATACTCATTTACTATCTCCTCCTCTATTTGCGACAAAAAAATTGAAGTATGTCTATATATCTTTGAGATGTAGCCTTGGCTGTTTCATCATCTTCGTCAAAACAATAAGGCCCGACAATCTTTGACGATGATACAGCACACCAAACTGTCACTTAGAAAGAATGTCAAACATTGAAACAAAACCCCCAAGCCTCTTGTATATAAAGAAATTACCATTGATTTCATATGTGAAGTATATGGGTTTTTATTACTTATTGAAACTGACCAATGCTTTTTGGCGCTCACCGTATTTAAAAGCCGCAGCTACTATACAGGGTGTTATGGAAATGAGTGCAAATATTTTAACCCGTAATAGAACTCGCTAAACTGAACAACTTCTCTATTTATAATTTTTTCGAAAACGCCCTCAAAACTGAGTTAAAATTCAAAATAATTTTACTCTAAAAATTCCTACCCGCCTATGGAATAATATTTTAATTCAATGGCACAAAACACAAAAAACATTTCTTTGATAGGCAAACCAACAAAAACTGCATAGTTACTGATAAAACCTTTAGTTGACATCTGGTCACCAACGTACTTTATCAATTGAGGTAGGTAAGTTATTGACCGCATGTTTGATGTGCAAGAACTTGTGTCGTTCACCTTTAACTTAGATTTGGGTACCAAGCGGCTCGTCAAATTTAGGAGAGATAAATGATTGAAAAAATATGCCATAAATAGCGAAGTTTTCATTTTGATGAACTCTATCACTGGTTAAAATATTTGCACTCATTTCCATAACACCCTGTATATTTCATTCCAAAAATATTTTTCTATCGACACTACAACTGCCTCACTGTGTACTGTGTTGAGTATAGAGTGAGACGAACAATCATATAATAATGTGCTAATAAAACAGACTGTGAAAATCAGCTGTCGAACATCATAGTTACCTATCACAATTGCAACTGTTTGCGAATCATTTATCATTCATTGGACTTGATTTAGGAAGCACCCATTTTATGCCCGCCTTGTTTAATGTAAAAAGATCTGCTATTCGGAGAAATATAAAGCAGCCTCCTAATTTTCCGCTTTTTCTAAGATAGGTCACTTCGTATTCGTCAGAATCATCAATATGAGATATGATTTTAGCCACATAATACACTTGGTTGGAAAATTCTACTAAGACAAAGTCATGTTTGATTGCAGTTCTAAAATATTCGGGATCTTCTATTTCGGGCACCCACTTTTTATCAATAAATTAATCAATTAAATGTAAGTTGGCATTATTTTCCTCATCTGAGCTACCTGTATCTTCTCTGACAGCAGTTTTTTTTCTTTGTGTTGGTTTACTGTCCAGTGCTTCTCCTAATATATTCCGCTTTGCACTGCCAGCTTTCTGTCTATTTTTTTCCTGTGTTTCCTTTTTCATTTCTATTAATATAACTTTTTAGAGGGTTTGGTAATAATTGTACTTTTTCCTTTGCCTCTAGGTTTGCGATTTGTTTTTCTAAACAATGCTTTTAGATATCCTATAAATGTTTTTGGGATATACATTTTGCAGATGTGTTATCATCAATTTCATAACGACGTTGTTTGTATCAATAACCTTGGCTGCTTGTGATGTACTAGGTTCTTCTAAGGTTAAGCTGCTGTCGGAGGAGAACACCGCGTTGGGCCAGAAAGTCCCGGAAGGGATGATGAGACGAGGAGAATTTCTCAAGGAATGGAAAGTGGCCAAGCTGGTACTAATTGAAAAAGGAAACGGAACATACAGACCTCTTTGTTTACTAAATACTCTGAGTAAACTGTATAAACATACAGGGTGTTAGTAAATAAGTGCGACAAAATTAAGGGGGTGATTCTGCATGGAAAAATAATGATATTTTGTTATATAAATGTATATTCGCAAATGCTTCGTTTCCGAGCCAGAGTTAGTTCAAGTTTTTCTTAAAAATTGATAATTTTTTTATTGCTCTGAAACCGATCAAGATATGCAAATGAAGTTTAGTGGGTTTTAAGAGGTACTTATAGCGCATTCTTTGATATGCAATTAAGAATTTTATATTCATCATTGGCGCGCACACGGGTATTGATCCCGATGTCTTATTTTTTGCATAAAAATGGCGCTACCTACAAAAAAATGACAAGAAAGCTTTTTTGTCACAAATTGAACGAGAAATTCAAAAATAATTTTTAATTTAAAATATCCCAGTGGCGTACCATTTTTTTCTATAAAAATATCGGGATCATTACCCTTATGCGCGCCTATGATGAATATAAAATTCTTAATTGCATATCAAAGAATGCGCTATAAGTACCTCTTAAAACCCACTAAACTTCATTTGCATATCTTGACCGGTTTCAGAGCAATAAAAAAATCATCAATTTTTAAGAAAAACTTTAACTAACTGTGGCTCGGAAACGAAGCATTTGCGAATATACATTTATATAACAAAATATCATTATTTTTCCATGCAGAATCACCCCCTTAATTTTGTCGCACTTATTTACTAACACCCTGTATATTAAACAGTAGACTAATACAAGAAATCGAAGATCGAGGAGGATTATCAGACCACCAATACGGGTTTCGGGAAGGCCGATCCACAATAGACACCATAAATAGGGTAATAGACGCTGCGAAGGAAGCAGCCAGGCAACTCGGTGCCTTGGGAGGGCATAGTTGACGTACTACAGCGCAAACGAATATCAAATTATCTGGTGAACGTATTTAAAAATTATCTCTCGGATAGGAAGATAGAAGTAGGACAAGCTATCACAATGGACGTAACTAGTGGGGTCCCACAAGGCTCAATCGTTGGCCCCTCCTTGTGGAACCTATATTACGATGGAGTCTTCGAACTGGAGCTGCCCACAGGAGTCTCGTTGGTAGGGTACGCGGACGACCTTGCCATGTTGGTCTTAGGAGAGAGTCGACAAGAAATTGAAGACAACATAGAGTGGTCAACAAATAGGGTCGGAGCATGGCTGAACATGAGAAGATTAAGGATTGCGCCGAATAAAACGAAAATAGTGATACTAGCTGGAAAGAGGAAACTAAAAGATATCCAAGTGACAATTGACCACCACCAGATCAGAAGCAATAAGAACCTCAAATATCTAAGGCTCATTATTGGAAAAAACCTTAACATGGGCTACCACATTGAGCAAGTTGCTAATAAGGCGGAGCGAGCTGTAGCCATCCTGAGCCGACTACTACCAAATGTGGGAGGTGCAAAACCTGCACGGAGGAGGGTGCTGTGCTCCATAACCAATTCAGTTATATTATACGGTGTTCCAGCATGGCAGCACTACCTGCAGGTGACTAAACACAGAAAGAAGCTGGAGAGCGTTCAGCGAAGAGCAGCGATAAGAATCGCCTCTGCCCATCGAACGGTATCGACCCTCGCAGTGCAAGTGGTAGCGGGGGTAATCCCTATTCACCTGATGGCTCAAGAAAGGTCGTACTATTTAGGAAGGAACACCAGAGCACAAAAGATGGCAGCAAGAGAAGGATCCCTGAATGTCTGGGAAGAAGGGTGGTCCCACTACACCGAGACAGCCAGGTGGACAAAACGCTTGATAAGACGGGTAAGACCATGGGTCAATAGAACCCATGGAGACGTAGGGTACCATATTACGCAATTTCTGACTGGTCACGGATGCTTTGCCTACTACCTTAAAAGGATGGGTATTAAGGAAGACGACAACTGCGTATATTGTGGGCAAATAGACACAGTGGAGCACACAATTTTCCACTGTGAACGGTGGAAAAACATCAGAGATAAAATGTCTGAACATATAGGTGTGGAACTGCTTCCTGATAACATCATAGAACATATGCTGGAGAGTAAACAGAAATGGAGATCTATTGAGCGGGCAGTGGTGGAAATAATAAAAACCAAAGAGGAGGAGGAGAGAAGGGGGCAAACTCGCTAGAATACAGGAAGCTGTCGCTATGAAGCAATGTCCAACAAACAATTCCATAGCCACTTGCAAAGTGAAGGAGGGGTTTTTAGTCGGTAGGCAGCTGGGACTCCTTCCCAGCTGAATCCGACAGGCCCGGACTATCCGGGTGCCTTTAGAAGATTTTCCCCGCCTCCAATCAAGAAAAAAAGGGTTCTTCTAAGGTACGATCTGTTACTGAAGAGGTTAAAAAATCTGCTTCAGTAAATATTATTCTATCTAATTGGTATATTCCATCGTGTTTAAAACCCGCTAAGATGTTTAGTGAGGTAAATGCCTTTGCATAAGCTTGTAATACGCATTGTAACATTTGATGTATTGTCATTGAAACACTTGGATTTTTTAACATCGACGAATCTACTGGTGTTGTAGTAAGTCTTTACAGGTCCCAATCCATTACTATCAAGTGGTTGCAACTTGTGGCTGCAATGAGGAGGTAATGTTAGTATAAAAACACCGGCCTCTATAGCTTTCTCCACAACTGCCACTGATATGCTGATCTCGTGGTTATCATAAATTAACAAGCTACGATAATCCGGCATACTGTTAGTGTATTTAATGAAGTGGTCTAATACCTGCCTAAAAATATCGGAGTTCATCCAACCACCTGTATTAGCCAAGCTAACTGTACCAGATGGAGCACCTACTAATATGTGGAGGGAACGCCATTGCTGGTTGATGATAACACTCATTGGCTGAGATTGTACATACAATGCACGGTAACAAAAACAACTCTTTCGGCACTTGTTCATTGGTTCAATTGTTTTGATCCCTTTCGTGCTAATATTTTCTTTGAATTCTGGACAGTGGTTACTCCTGATTCGTCTCAATTGTATATACGCGTTGCACCTGCTAATTGTTGTTTCTATTTAAGAATATCCTTTAAATCGTGGAAAAACATGTTTACATTATGAACGTTGAAGGAAGTCAATCTGGATGAGCTGCATGCTTTGGGTTGCCTTATGCTGATAGTTTTTCGTCTTTTCAAAGAATATGTTATCCATTATTTCCCAGCCAACTCATTTAGTCCAAGAATTAGGAATTTTAATATTATTTTCACCTGCCATGTCGTAAGCACCTTTTCTACACTGTTTTGTCGACATGCCATATGCCATCTTACTTCAAACAGTTATATACTGGCCCAATTCTGCCTTTTGCTCATCAGTGAAAACACGACGTACCGAATAATTCGGTTCCCTGTCACAATTTAAATTTGGATTTTCTCGTTTCTTAAGAACATACCTATGTTGAAATATTATATCAAACATTTCAGCAGCATCACGAACCGAATTATCATCATCCACTGCAGGACAGACACCTCCCGGCCCAGTTCCACTTAAGCCTGGCAATTCGGTGTATTGCATCCACTACCCCTGTTATACGTCCTATTTCTATGTTTCATACTCTGTCACTCAAACGAAGCCACAACCATTGCTCTCTGGGTTCTCCGAATTATATTTATTGATTTTTTTTGTGTACTTGTGCTTCGTACGTGAGAACACACCGACAATTTTTCTTTTAAGACAATTGGAAAGTTGAGATTTGAAAACATATATTAGTTCACCGAAAGCGGCCCAGGTTAAACTTATTCTTCTTAGGAGTTCAAGAGTCTGGTTGTTTTTAAGTATACGGATTTCATGAAAGAGATACTTATAAGTTGTGATTTCTCCTATTATGTTTTCTATCCACAAACATGGGTTCACTAGGTTTGTCATGACTTTAGTTTTTGAAATATTTATGTTTAACTCTATTTGTTTAGATGCAATATTTATGCTTTGTAGCATTATTCGTGCCTCATCTATTCTATCTGCAATCAAGAAAATGTCGTCAGCAGATCTCAGATGGTTAAGTCTCTCTCCATCAATGTTTATTCCCATGGATTCCCAGTCTAGATTTTTGAACATGTAGGAGAGACATCGTCTCTCTGTCTGACACCTTCGTGTTTTTATGAAACCTTACACAAGCTGTAGCAGTATTGTACAATGCCTTCATAATGGTCATTATTTTGGCGCCATTTATTTATGTTGGTGGCACTGTAAGTCTATGTAAAATTCGAGGTTAGCAGGTTAGGTTTGGCGTCAGTCTGTGTCAAAACTGACGGAAAACCTAACATGCTAACTGTAGATTGCTCATGAAAAAAGGAACAGTTTTTTCGTCTTCCATTTTTCTTTCCGGGCTTTCGTTTTCGATATACAGGGTGTCAAAAATTTTTACAAAAGCTTGTTCATTGCGGTTGACACCGCATACGTTATCGGAAAAAAAACTAAGTTACCATTGAAAACAAATTACCTTAGAACTGTCAAGAGCCTCATGTTAATTTATTGTCATACTGCTTAGTGTTTTTGTTTTGTAATTGTTTAAAATTGTTAAAGGTGTGGTAAAAATGGAAGGTTTTACTAATAATGAATACACTGACATGATCAAAATTCATGGTCAAACGTTTAGCAAAATTATTATTTTTGTTCATAAATGGCTATTTTTGTATCTAGAATGCGAAATGCTACTTTTGCGTTCAAGAATGGAAGTTATTTTGCCGAGCTTTAGAGAGGCAAAATACCCATTCGAGAACGCAAAAGTATTTCGCATTCGAGATGCAAACAATGATTTTTCGAAAACTGCAATAAAACTAGTATAAGAATAAAAAAAATTAAATAAGATAACTGTCAACGTTAATTTTATATTTCATAAACGATTCATTTATGTTTGAACCACGGCCTGCTGAATTGTTTGACAAACGTCAAAGTGACGTATAAATTTAACTGACTGCAGTATCGGCACCTTCAATTTACATGTAGTACAACATAAATTAGTCATGTTTATAATAGTTTATAATAGTTATTAGTATCTATAGAAATTTTAAATTACTTAATAAAAAACTAATGTAGGTTACTTAATTAATAAACTCACAAATAAGTTCCTAAAAAATGACAAATGTTTTGACATTTCTTTTATGTTCTAGAACGCTAAAGAATTTTGCATTCTAGAACATAAAAGTATTTCGCAGTTAAGTGACAAAAAAGAATCACTTTACTTACTGAGAATTTAACGAAAATGTCAACATTTGATGACAGTTTTCGAAAAAAGCCATTTTTCTCGAAAACGGTTGACTTTAGAGCAATGAACCAGCTTTTGTAAACATTTTCAGGAACACCCTGTATAGCTGTAGAAATTTTTCAGTGTTGGCAATATTTCCTCTCTGTTTGTTGTGACTCTGCTTACCTGATTTGTAAGTTTCCATATGTTCTTCTTTCCCAGCGCCAGATTTTGTCAGAATGCTTTCATTGATTTGTTATTTTCAATTTTTCTGGTGATTTCCTTCTTATGTTTTCTTACATATTTTTTTATTGCCTTATTTATTTCTTTATTTAGTCGTCTTAACTTTGTTATATTTGTATTGTATTTGTTATGTAACTTTCTTCTTTCGTTTAACAGTTTTCGTGCGTGGTTCCTGATCTTCTCCTTTTTGTTTGTCATCTTGGGACAACAACGAGTTTTGGTATCTTTAATTGCATTTATTATTTTTTTAATTAAATTGGTCAATGCCTGTTATTTCTTCGTGGTGTATATCTAATTTATCACTAATTCTTTGCTGGAATGTATTTATATCTTCTGGAGTTTTCCATCTTTTGTTTGGCTTTTTACGAATCATTTTGTTTCTCTTGCTTTTCATATTGATAACTATTTTTGATCTGATCATTCTTTGGTCACTTCCAGTGGAGAATTTATTTAAGGTACTCACGGCGTGAACTATTTCTTTCCTATTTGCTGTTATAAAATCTATTTTGTTCTTTGTTTCGAAATTTGGGCTAATCTATGTCCACTTTCTATGTGCTTCTTTTACCAAAGAAAGAGTTCATTGCGAACAAGTTTTGTTCTTGTAGAAAGTTTAGTAGGTAGTCTGCCACTTTTTTTGTTTCGTGGTTCGTACCGATAATTTCCAAAATGTGTTTCTTTTTTGTCTTCCTTTTTTGCCAAGTTCGCGTTAAAATCACTTATGACTAAATCGTAGTGACTTTGTTTTCTTTTAATAGCTTCATTTATATGATCGTAGAAATTCTCTATCTACTCGTCACTATGTTCGGTAGTTGGAGTATAGGCCTGGATGACTTTTTAAGGTTGTATTTCGTGTTTAACTTAATGGTGCACTGTTTTTGTTGATAGTAAATCCTACTCCTCCATGTCGTGACATGAGAGTAATTTGGTCTTCTTGTTTTCTTCTCACTTCACTTAATTCAACGATATCCCACAGAATACCCCTCTTCAATTACAACATTAACCGCTGCTATAGTTCGTTCTATCCTTCTTCACCTGAAATACAATTTAAACCTATGTATAAATTAATGGTACGCAGTCTCACTGAGACTCACTGAGACTGCTTCAGTGTGTACCACTACTGCTGTCTTATTGTATACGGAAAGCACATAATTTAAAACCCTACTTGCAAACTCTAGATGGACGTTGCAAGTGGTAAATCATGTTTTTAGGTTATATAAGAAACTCAGTAAACACGATGCTTGAGGAAAATACCAAAAAACTGATTTCCAGAATGTGAAAAATGTTATTTAAATAAATTCAATTTGTAACTTCTTACCTTGAGAAAACGTTTTTAGACAGTAATTTTTTAAAAACTCGGAAACACTCTTATGAAACTTTGTATTTAAGAAGCAGAATGTAGACCACATATAATTTGGTATTTTTAAGTAATATTTCGACTGTAAATTTGAACATATTTTGCGTGTATCACTGTTAAATACGTCTCACTCTGGACTCTATTTCTTACATGTTTCTGTTGAAATGCCTTTTAATACATTGGCAGGAAAACATGAGCAAAAATTCCAGAAGATTGGACAATAAACCATGGGCTTGCAAAACTTGAAAAATTAATAGATATAACAATTAGGAAAACTAAACATAAAATCTTGTAGCATATAATAAGTGTATTAATCTCTTTTACATTTACTTAACTAACCATATGCAACGCGAAAATTAAAGCCAGTTCGTAATATAGATACCTATATTTCATGCACGGTTATTGGAAGATACAGGTACAATTTACTCGATTCATAAACTACATAAAAAATTTATAACAGGCTACATAAAAATATAAAACGTATAAAACAAAAATGAAGAACCAATCAAAGAACTACAAATAATCTATAAAAATCAACAGTTCTGAGCTAAGTATATTGATGTTTGCTTCACATGAAATCCTAGCCAATAATTCAGCCCCACTGAATTCATTGCAGGCTTTTAAGCGTCTTCTGGATGTGCCTCATCGTACAGACGGGAACCGCTTCCATCATTGCTCTGTTAAACTGAGAGTGCCGCGCAAGATTTCCAAACATCATCTTAGCGTGCTTTCTGCAACAACAAAAATAATTTCATTTTCTTTTAGAAAAAGTTAGACTTTTATTGTACAATATTATGATCTTATTTATACGTATAGGCAAGTTGATTCTACTTAATATTTATTGCTGGAATATATACATTTAATTTTTTCAAGAATCATGTATGTAACCATATTCGGAACGTTAAAGAACGTAGGTCTAGATATTATATTCGAAAATAATAGGTCGAGTCTTAAAAGGCTATTGAAGCAATAATGATAGCAATAATTAACATAATAAGGAATCCCCAAGCAAAATGCCTTTACAGAAAAAGTCGTCTTTGGAATATTTCATGTTATATTAATCACAATCAGTTATGCTGTGCAACAGGTGTCGTGGGTAATTCGATATCCAATCAAACATTTTTAAATTTGTGTGTATTTATAGCTTTTTATTAGTACTATAATTATTTTATACTCATTATAATATTATTTCTGGTGGTATAATCATGCTATTGATTCGCTTGTTGTTTACAACTTGCACTTGCCTTATTTTACTTCAGAACCTTATACTATATTGAACCTGAGTTCGAATCCCGGCGGAATATAGTAAGATTTTAAAAATCGTACGCTCCCTGACTACCACGCTAACACCTGTGTCAATTAGTACATGGATTAAGTTCACTGATATACGCATATTTGGCGGTTGTGGTGCGGCACTTACCTTTTAATGTGATAAACAGTATCTTTTTATGATTGTATTTATTCGGTGAGGCCTCGTCGTGCAATGGAATCCGCGGCACATTCTATTTCATAGCTTTTAAATACTCCCACTTCAAGTTAAGCTGTATTTTTCTCTTAATTGGGATCATGTACGTAGGTAATCTATAAATAATGTAATTTCAAGTTGGTATTTAACCGGGCCCTCGTATAGGGGCCATGCAATATATTTTTCGATGTATTAAAGTCCGCTTATCTACGTTTGGCATTAGCTGTTGTTACTTTCCTGCTTATTATTCGTTTTTAGTTTATCTTTTGCCGTATCTCGACTACCCAGATAGCTCAGTGTACTTGTAACGTTCAAGTAACTTTAGTGTATTATTGTGTTCTCGCGGTATGATTTATTGTTCATTTTAAGAGCATCGTCCTTTGAATATTTGGGGCTAAATGCGCCTTTGTACGCTTTTAAATAAGTTTGTGAGCGTAGCCCGATCGCCTGGAATGCTTTGGAAAATTCCAAATTACATCAACAGTCATTAAAGAAAATTTCCCGCAGTGCTATTTTCGCTGAGTTGCAGTAAGGCATTTTTTGTTCAAGCTTGCCGCGTTGCAGAAGATTGCAGCAGCCGCTAGGTATTTAACAGTTCCAAGACTGTGAGTTCAGCAGAATGCCCGCTGAGTTTGACCGCAACTCGAAGTCAAGTACGATCAGTCTCTGAGACAGTTCGAACATGTAGCGTGTGTGGCTTCCGCAGCTCCGACCATCGAGAGCCGAAAAGTTAGAATTAGCCCTGAAGTTAATTTGGACATTAAGACTTTACTTGTCGTTAGCTTTCGGAGCAGCTAAACACGTGTGCGTCGTAGTTGTCCCGGGTATTGTGTGGAAAGGTTGTGAGGTTGCTATAAGAATTGAATGCCGTGAATTATAGCGTCGTTGAATAATTAAGCTCTTAGAAGTAATATCCCGGATTTATAGTAGGACACCAGTTTCATGTGTTAAAATATTACTCGTTTTTCATGTAAAACGATTTAAGTAACATCCTAATTCGATCTTAATAATTACAAAAACCTGAGGTGTCTGTAACGATTTGAATTGAATTCGTATGATCCCGACTTGCCAAAGGAAAATTCTTGTTCGAGGCATCATGTAGCTGTCCTTTCTGGGTCTAGCCTGAACTAGATCAAGTAGAATTGAGCCTTGAGCATCAGCTTCCCTCAGGTACTGTAGTCGGTGCATTACCGAGTTTGTGAGCGATTTTGTTTTAGTGTATGATGTTATTTAACGGAAGCGCCTGGTTCGCGCAACCAAGAGATGTTGAACTAAAGTAATTTCATTTTGTTCTTGTTGAATTTTGTAGCGCTTCAAGCACAAATGTCGGTGTAAATTTGCAACGTTCGTTGTCCGTGGGATTGTTAATTTGTTATTTATTGTTAATTATTAACAATATTCTATGTACGTGCGTGAATAGAGTTTCGCATTGCACCATTAACAATAATCATTTCGATTTGTACCCATCCAGTCAACCATTTTAGAACCGAACTTTGTCTTTGCTTCTTTTATTTTATTTCCAGGGAGCCCTCGCATTTATATATGTATATGGTGTTACATGTTATCATTCTGATTGTGTATTCACATTGCATATGTTTATTGTCTGTTTTGCAAACCCCAGTCGTTTTAATAGCATAATAAATCACGTTTGTGAAATTGCTTCTGAGTTTCGTTTAGTAAAAATTAATTTGTTCAAAGTATAAGCAAGCACGTTCTTTAAGTGTTTGAATTTCATAAGTATTACTTACAAAGAAAATTTTAAAGGAGTGCTGACCGCTTTAGCTAAAGCATTTAGGTCCAAACAAGATTCAAACAACTAAAAGTTGAATTTTTGACGATGGCGCTTTAGTATTTTACTATTTTGACTAATTTGAAACAGGACCACACTTTACGAGTGCTGTAGACCACGCCTTCCCGCTAACTAGCCGCGGACGATCGGGGGCTTTACTGCCGTTGCCTGCCAGTGCGAACTAACCTAAGGTAAGTGAAGTCTGGTGTTGTCATGCAATCCCGATTATACCGTAACAGTCTCTCTGACTTTCGTTAATGGCTTGTCGTTTAAACCTTTCGACGTTGATATTGGACTGATCCTTTCGATAAGTTCATTTTGACTCATACATATTTTATCGGTATCTCTAAAGTATGTCAGTTATGCATTTTCAATTTTACATGGTAAACTTTTATAAAATGTTCAACACCGAACACGAACTGGAGTTATATGACAAAGAACAAAAATAGCAACGAATAGAGCTAGCTCTAAGTTTGCGTCTACATAATAAGTTGTTTACCTATGCATTATCAGTAATAATACCACGAGATGACTCACCAAACGGGTGGCTTAGAAACACCGCTAGCTGAAGGCGATTGGTGTTTCTATGAAGCAACCCCTTGAGATTGTAAGCAAAAGTATTTGACAATTCTTAGTCATCGAGTTCGTAGTCATTTAGATTATACCATACATCAATAAGAAAATTGAACTAAAAGTATATTTATTGTTTATCCTACAAAACTTGTTAGAAAGAGCGTGTCATTGACAGCTGGCAGCTCAAAATTGAAAACACTAAAACGATAACACACGGTGTTTTCATTTATTAATACTACATGGTTTGTATAAATATGGATCTTATGCATTATGAATGGTATAATCACAATAACATCTTAATAGTCACATTTTTTAACAAAGCAAAACACTTTAATGTCTATTAAACCATCTGTTTGAATTACACTCTAGGTTTTTATTCCGCAGACATTTTCTGTTTTCAATACTAATTTGCTTTTCTCATAAAATTAGCTACTTACGCAACAGGCTTGCGTTAAATTACAAATCGGTCCAATATAATGAAAACCTCTCCTATCATTTATTACATTCCACTATTTCTTTCTGTCTACAACATCTAATTTACAAACCTTGTTTCCAAGTTGCCTTCCATTAGCATATTTGCGCCAGACAAGAGTATCCTGTCTCGTGTGTCTTTGGGAAGTTGGAAAATTTTCTCTGCACCCAGACGATTCGTCAGGGAGCAGAGAAGCCTAGCAGCAGCACAGCGCACTATGGCATTTTGGTGACCTACTCCTTTCGTTGCCAGGATTGATACTACACGAGGAGCCGCCATGTTTAGACACATCTTATCTAAAGCAGCGTTGGCATCGCTTCTGAGGAATTTGTTCGTGTCTGCTGTCCTGTGAAGCAGAGGAACTGCTAATTCTTCTAAATCCTGAAAAGTAGAAAGTATCTTTAGGTTTATTATAGTATTATTCATGTTAATTTTGAAACTTTTTGATGTTAGCATCGATATAATTTTGGAACTGAAGAGAAGTCAACTTTGTACAGGCGTTTTCATTGCATGTTGTTAATACGTATATCTCGTTCAAAAAATTATTATATTTTCAGGTTTACTATTTATATATGTATTTTATATACTCAGAGTAGTTTTCAACAATTAAATCTCTGTAATATGTTTCCAGTATAAGAACAATTACATAAAATATATATTTATAATAAATAATATATATTTTATATATAAACTGTAGAGGTTGGCTATGTTTTAACTTTCGTTTTAAAAGCTTATGCAAGATGTGCTTCTGTTTTTTGAAAACAAAAACACAGTTTACTAGATATGAGCGAAAAACTGATTTAGTGATTTTTCTTTTAAATGTTGTAGAATCATTATTATTAGAAATACAACAAAATAACACGAATACAAGTTTTAGACATTTTAATGCTTAACATGGCGAACATACTAATTTACTTCTCGATTTTACGGTTTTTGAGTTATAATGTATGTATTTGGTTAAATGGGCAATGTTTTGCAGTTTCATATGCTGATTTAAAATCGGTTTGAAAAAGTTCAAAATGTTGAACCAGTCAGAAGTTATTAAAAAAAAAAAAACTGTCATTTTCTTGTATGGTTCAGGGGGACTCTAGAACGTGAAGATCTGTTGAAAACTCAATTTCGAATTTTTGGGGTGAACCAATACTTCCTTTATCGTAAAAAGAAGTAAAACCCGTCTGCAAAACTTAACAGTGTGTTATTTACTGAATGGTTAGTTGTACGTAAAAAACCTGTATAATCTTTTTTGTAGAGAATTACCTATCCTTCATTTTTTGTAATAGCTAAAAAAGTCATACGACCCATAGAAAGCGAGATATTTGCGAAAAACTTATTTTTGTGACCTTTGACCTTGAATAACTCAAAGCGCAAGCGCTATATCGATGGGGACTTTTGAGACATTATTTACAATGTCAAAATAAAGGTGTATGCAAAATTTCAGCTCACTTGGATTTTTTCGGCAGATGTTGCTGTTTTCCGTCTAATGTAACTGGACTATTACTAGGGAAGAATATATACAGAAAATTGCTATTAGTGATCAGATTTAAACTTAAATTTTCCCCTAGAGGAAGATGATCGCCCATTAATCAAAGAGGCCAGAGGCCCACATATTGCAAACGACTCCATTGAAGAGGAAGTGAACAATTAGTTAATCTTAACCTAAAGCGGAAATAGTTTAAACAGCGCCAACTATAAATACCCTGAAACCAAAGCTGAAGGCCTTACATACATGCGAAACTGGTTGCCTATATACCACAGTACAATAATCCGATAGCAACAAGCCCTATTAGATAGTTAAAACTAGTTAATTAAAACTATTTAAAATATCTAAATGCCTGCAAAAAATTTCACAAAACAGAGTAAATGAAACCCACAGCAATGATCTTAATAATAATTTAGGGCCCCTATTCTGCAAATGTAATAGAAAAAAATTAATACGGGAGTTAAAGTCATGGTTATAAAGTATTATGTGGTTAGCGAAAGCTGACTTAGGAATCGGGTTTTATCAAATTTATTTTTGGCTATAATGGAGAGGTGTTCATTGATTCTAGTTTTAAAGCTCCTACCAGTTGGGCAGACATAAAATTTGGGGCACGAATTGCAAGAAAGGAGATAAACTCCAGATTTATCAAATTTTATCAATAGGGTCTTTATTAGAAACAAGAGTAAACTATGAGAACTAAATTTTTGTTACATTCTTTTCGATATGCCATCCAAAGTTTGTAACTTTTAATTTGCCCTTCAGGCCCCAAATGTTACTTGCAACTTTATCTAAATTTACTATTGTTACCTTTAGGTAAGTCGATCGCTCTACTATTAAGATGTGTCCTAACATTAATCGTTTTTAGCCCTTAAAACGTTACGTCTGATGATGACACTTTGTCGAAACTAGTCACACACATTATAATTTTTTACCTTTTGTAAATCAAATAAATTTGTCGGGAAGACTTCAATTTCTTCATTTACATTTATTGCCTTCTGTATTTATTTATTAGCTTACAACCCTTGCTAGTTACTGTTTTATCTTCTCTGAGGTGTGTTACCTAAAGGCATACAGTATTGGGATTGTAATTTAATAATAGGATTTGTAGTTCCGGCAGATGGGTGAAACACCCGTTGTAGTTGAACTGTGTTAGATTAATGATTGATCTCAGAGAACATCGTTTGAGTTTACCAGTTGCGACTCAGATGCAGAGGTTTGATCGGTTGTAATTCCCGTTGAAGTTGTTTTCTAATATTACCAATTGTTCTTGTACATTTGTATTTGATTTTACGACAAGTGAGTATAGTGTAGACATTTTGAAGTGTAGCTAGAAGGAACTGGCAATCCCGAGGTACCTCAGTTGGGTTTACTCTCGTTCTTCAACTCGTCTTTGGAGAGACCCCTTCTCTTTTATCTTTACTATTTGGTCTCTCTTGACCGACTCTGGTTCTCTTCCGATCCCTAAGCTATTAGAGTTATCGAGGGCTAGTGATCACTATTTTCATTAACTCTATATTCTTATCTCGAGACAGGGAATGATTTATGGATTGACGACTTAAAACAAAGCAATGGAACCAAATAAAATAACTACAATCACATATGGAACTACAACATAAAGAAAGCCTCGGAACTAGGACGGATAAAACGTTGATGACACGGCGAGGAAATTGGAAAAAGAGATTTAAAAATGCTACCGCTCTAAGATTAGGATCATGAAATATCATGTCTTCGTATCAACGAGATCAAGAAGTATTAATGCAAATATCAGAAAAAAGGATAGACATATGCTGTATCTCCGAAACTAAAAAGAAAGGCAAAGGAATTTGTCAAATAGGAGACTATATATTTATATACAATGGCGAACCGAAGAGTGAAAGAGCGACATGTGGGGTAGGTATACTATTGCACAAAAGATTTGAACCACATATTGACGAGATTTATTATGAAAATGAACGAAGACTTAGAACTGACTTAAACATTGACAATAAGCATACCCATATACTCAGTGTCTATGCCCCCGACATTAGCAAAGGTAGAGCGGAACGAGAAGAGTTTTATGAAAATTTACAAGATCAAATTGATAAAATCCCTCAGACACAACAAATCATAATTCTGGGTGATCTAAACGCGCAAATAGGTAACGACCCAATACCGGGTATTAAACAACGTTTCAATGAAGAAGAACAAAATGATAATAGAGATTTATTAACCAACAAATACACGATGACAACGGTAGGTAGTCGATTATGTACTAACCAATCGGCAGTTTATACCTAATCAAATAGTGGATGTACGAACTCTTAACTCAGCCAACGTAGGAAGTGATCATAGCCTGCTGTTGTGTAAAATAAGAACTAAACATAAAATTCAAAAAGCATCCAGGACGAAGTACATAAACAAATTAAACATAAAGTCAATGGATAACGAGAGTACAAGGAACCTATATCGTAATCGATTAGCCCAAAAAAATTGCGAAAACCCAATATTGGGTAATGGTGTGCCAAATGAATCATGGCAGAAACTAAAAAATAATATTATATCGGCGGCAAGAGAAGCCCTCGGAGTAAGAAAAGTAAATACGAGTATAACATCAAACAAGAAATATAAAACACCGTGGTACACGACAGAAGTAAAGCATATCGCTGAAGATAAAAAACGTTCATTCTTAAAATATAAAGCCACAGGTAAACTAGAAGATAAAGAGAGATACATAAAAGAACGAAATGCTGCAAACAGAAAAATTAGACAAATAAAAGAGTCATATCGAGAGGCCTTCACCGAGGACATAGAGCAGGATATATACGGTGCAGAAAAGACAACATGGAAGATGCTTAGAAATAGAAAAGCTAAAATTAATAAAAGTATTCAAAAAAAAAATCAGTAAACATTAATGGAAAAGTTATTTCGACAACCTATATAGCAAAAACAAAATGGAAGGTAACAATACCCAAATACAACAACAAATAAAAATGGAAGAAGAAAATATCACACAAGAAGAGGTGATTAAAGCAGTTTCTACACTTAAAAACAGAAAAGCACCAGGTATCGACGAAATAAAAACTGAGTTGCTGAAATATGGAAGAGACTGCATTGTACAGGAACTGGGAAAACTATTCAACCAAATACTAACACATAAAATAGTTCCTGCAGAATGTAAAATGAGTTTAACAGTAGCAATTTTCAAAAACGGGGACAAGACAGAACCTGAAAATTACAGGGGCATTACGCTATTGAACGCAACTCAAAAACTATTCACAAAAATAGTATTAAATAAACTGCAACCCTATTTAGCAATAAGTGAGAAACAGCAGTGCTTTCGTCCAAACCGCTCTACAACAGATGCCATCTTTGTGGTTCGTCAGGTAATCGAAAAAGCCACAGCGTTCTCTAAGCCGGCGTTTTTGTGCTTCGTGGATCTCACAAAGGCATTTGACCGCATCAGGCTGGACAACGTGTTGCAAATACTAGAAGAAAAAGAAGTACCTGGAGATTTAAGGCAAATAATAAGGGACCTGCACACTAATACAGAAACCAAAGTGAAAGAAGAGGGTGATCTTACGGATACTGTCAAAATGACTACTGGAATTAGCCAAGGGGACTCACTGAGCCCTGTACTGTTCTCCTTGATTATGGACAAGATAATACAAAGTTGCAGGTGTAAATCAGGCTATCAACTCGGCAACAAGAAAAATAACATCGTATGCTACGCGGATGATGCCGTGCTCATTGCGGCAACTGAGGACGACTTACAACCATTATTGCATCAGTTTGTGACAACCGCCAAAAAATATAATATGATAGTGTCCACTGATAAAACCAAATCATTAACTGTTGCAAAAGATCCCGTGCGGTGTAAATTGGAGATCGACAGGAAGATAATACAGCAGGTCATGTCTTTAAATATCTGGGAGTGAATATCTCTAGCGACCGAAATTTATATAAATAAGTAAAACCTCAAACAATACACGAAGCAAGAATATCGGGTTACCTACGAGATGTAACATGGAAAAATCGCTATCTGAGCGACGATGCCAAAGTAAAAATTTATAAAGCCATGGTGAGACCGTTACTAACTTACGGAGCAGAATGTCGAGCGGAGACCAGCAAAACTAAGCAGCTAATGAGAACTGCAGAGATGACTACACTAAAAGCGATAGCGGGAAAAACAAGAATGGATAGGGTATGGAATGAAGATATCCGAGAACAGTGTGGTGTGACAGACATTGTTAAATTTGTTAGAAAACGCAGAAAAGGGTGGAATAACCATGTTGAAAGAGCGAACCAGGACAGAGTTATAAGAGTGGCAAGAGATCTCAAACCGACTGCAAAACGCCAACCAGGACGACCTCCACAGAGATGGGCGGCGAGCTGACTGTCGTCTTCTGTGGATACACCATGAACACAATAAAGCGTGACGAAAAACAGGAACATGCCTAAATAAAAGACGAAGAAGAAGAAATCTCAATGGCTTTGTAAATCTTTCTGTTAAAGAGGATGGAAACTTGCAGATAATAGAAGTTGCATCGAAAAGGATTTTATGGCCGGCATGGCATTGGTGTTTGGCAATGGCTGATGATGGAACGAAACTCGACCTGAGACAACGTTGATGTTATAAATTTTTACTGAATGTTCTGATCACCAATGTATACAGCATTACAGGAACAAGAGACTCCATAAACACCTTTAGATGACATAGTGTTTGATTTGTCTTAGGGTAGAAGAAGACCCTGTGAGATCTTGCTCGTAGGTTTGAACACTGTTTTAATGCTTTGTTTTCGTAAAACCTTTCTTCTGTGATGGGTGAGTTGGTGGATATAGTGAAGAAAGACTATTGCTCCGAGCGGATCGGTTTTTGAAGGTTTGGGTGGCTTTGAATGAAAATGACTATTAATGGCCGACTGTATATCTCTAGCACTAATCGTTGTTTCTATGAGCTGTCAGAATATGATTCAGTTCAACGTAGACACTTGGGCTGAGATATGGATACAGCACCCTGTATAAGCGAATTTTTAATGGAAAGACTGTATATTGGATGATAATTGGAATTGGCCTATAGATTTCTATAAAGAACTGTCCTTAAAAAGAGAAAAAAGTAGAAGACAAAAACTTTTCTGTAAAAGCAGGTAGACTTGAAAACGTTTCACCATGATCTGATAGTAACTGTTTGAGTATGATTATGGGATCGGGAATAGGAAGAGGTAAATAACGTCGAAGCTTACAAGCAAATCCTAATCCTTTATCTAATAGACGTGTCTGTCCGGGACGCTGTTTTGTCTGTCTGGGACGCAGTTTTGTCTGTCTGGGACGCCGTTTTGTCTGTCTGGGACGCTGTTTCAGCAGCCAAACCGTAAGAGATAGAGAAAAAAAGTTATTAAAGTTATATGTTTGGAATGGTCATGTCAGCTTAGGAACCCAATTTCAGTCACGTGACACTTCCGGTTTTCGAGAAATCACAAAAAAGACCGTTTTTCAAATAGAACGCGTTTTAAATAAAAATGTTTCAGCAGCCAAACGGAGCTGCGACCCTCTGCGCCTTAAAACGTCGATCGGTTAGACAACCACTTTGACACCTTCCAGGTCTGGGTACAGTTTTTATTTAATACGCGTTTTATTTGCAAAACGGTCTTTTTTGTTTTATTAAATGAGACATTTGTCTCACTGGACTGCTAGTACTTATATAATATTTAACGACATAGGCTAAATTGGGAATTTATCAGTAAACTTCCTTAGGTTATTGGTTACGTATTTCGCTGATGAGTAAGAAAAGGAATCTATGGTACGTACGATGGGCCTTAGGAAAATGTCCTGTTTGTAAATGTTGGACCGTGTAAGCACATTTTTAAATTGCATGAACGTACGACTAATTAGTGTTGTTTCCTAAATTACGACCCCAGTTGTATATGGGTTTTTACGAATTATTCCGTCTGAATTTGAACATATCGAGTTTTGTGCAGACATTCAGTTGCTTTTTAGCGCACATAGCTGTGCTATCCGCTTACAGCCAACGGTTGTTGAATGCACTCATTCTTTGTATCCCTGTTCCGATCTGTTGGCGCGCTAAGAACAGCGCTTGTTGAAATATCGATCTGTCTGCGAGGCGCATTCCTGCATGTTTCTAGCGAGAAATTAAGAGACAGCTGCCGTGTGTTCGAGAGAGCAAGCTTCAGCTCTTGCATCCCACCGTGTTGAACCTCCCTCCTTCCGTTCCGCTGAAGTTAGTCGGCAAACCCTTTTGTATATTCCCGATTGTGAGTTAGCTTACGCGTTAGTCGTTAGCATCGTTTTGGCTTATCGTAAATACCGCGTTGGTAGTTACAAACTGGCTCGTTGTCGTAATTGTCGGTTTAGCCCGTTACAACCGATCGGTAGAAAAGTTTCGCCACTGGCGTGGTTCACACGTTGAGTTATCGTGCTCTTGTATCTCTTCCCTTGCAAAAGAGTTTTGCCTCTGTCCTAGTTTACACGTTCAGTTACCGTGCTTATTTGCTTACTTCCCAATGACACGGTCCAATCCCGGATATCTTTTATTACATAATTATCAGCTATTGTTCCTGCAGTAGAGCTAGGTAAAGGGGGCCGCTTATCCCTATACGTAACATTATTGTCTGAACAGTATTGAAATTACGGTTTATAAAGAGACTTATTACGTTTTATTCTTGGAAGTATTGTAGTATACAAGCATAGCTAAAATATACGTTATACTGTAAACAGCAAATTGTAATTTCGCAGAAATGAAAGCGGAAGGTGCGCAATAAGTATTCTTTAGAATTACTTTATAAAAGCGTCTACACTATATACAATAATCGATCAGACATCGTTATAAAGAAACGAAGTAGCAGTCAAAGTCGATACTGCATATTATTTTCCGTTCTGAGTTATAGCAAAGCTCAAAAAATATTCTTTGAAAAAGGAAAGGAATGTGATTAAAATGTACGATAACATTTCTATAATGATAAATATACATCGATTTACTCGCAGGAGCTGTGAAGTTCATAACTATTTCTCAACGACGCGACGTAGTAAAAGCGAATCACGTAAAGAATGAAGTGTGAAAGCCGCTACGCAGAAATTTCTGTTACATTTTGATTTTATTAATGCAGTCTTTGAAACTTTACTATTTTCCCCAGCATAAAATTGATGTGATCATCATCGCAGCAGACTAACTGCTAATAAATTGCCATAGCAAACGACAAATCGATGCCGGAACGTATCTAAAAGTAAGCGCGATCGATATGGCTATATTATATAGGTGAACAGGTGTTCTTCGTTATAGCTTTCCTGAATTTATGAAGTGCATGAATTATTGGCGCACAGCAGCTACCCATAAATACTCGAACAGTTCTAAAGTGATAAATTGAAGTTAACTGCTACCTTTACAGCTTTTACCTAGAATCTACCTAAACCTTTCACACATGATAACATTAACATGAAAATGACTGCTAATATCTAATAAATAGTTCATTAAATCCCAAAATTAACTTGTGCTAACCAAAATAAGTAAGACAAGAATTTGTGTTAGTCGCTACGTCATCTTAGTAGATTGTATTATTCAGCTTGGGATTCCCTTGTTATACAGAAAACCTCTATATAAATTGTTATGTAGATAATGGCGACCAAGACAAGATGCTTACAGAAACAGAGGACGTCCTCCAACTCGATGGGCGGATGATCTTAAGCGAGTGTCCAGCAACTGGATAAAAGAGGCACAAAACCGACCTAGATGGCAATCGTTAAGGGAGGCCTATGTCCTGCAGTGGACGAGAGAGGCTACGTGATGAATAGGAGGTAGAACAAATATGAAACGAGACCGATAAAATACAGAGCATGTTACGTATATATAGGAGAAAGTACCCCTAGCGTCGTTCGAAGTAATCTCAGTCGACTCCGACGCACCATTGACATTGGAGATATAAGTTCCTGAAAGCACGTTTAAGCTTGCCTTAATGAAGTACATTGAGTTCGGCGGTAACATACCGTTGAATGTCTTCCACGTCACCGAAGTGCCTTTCCTTTGGTCAATTTGAGCTGAAAACGGCATGAAGTTCTCAGGAAACAAATCCAGCGAATAGAAGGAATGTTTCAAAACTACGACAATTTTTGTTGCCAAGAAAGACTTTGCAATTACCACGGAATGCATAGGGGAGCTATTGTGTAAAATATGCCACTTAACGTAGGCTGCCTAATATGGTTGCACACGACAAATTTGCTTCAGTAAATGCTTCATGACACCCTTGCAGTATAGACTAGCGATAGTCACTTCCGGTGGCATAAATATCTTCGTTATCGAAGACAGTGATCGGCATGCTAATCACCTTTGATTTTTTGAGGAAGAACTTCTTTGGTCTGGGAAACATATTCGATCGCCATTCCAAGGTTTTTCTCTTGCTTGCTGGATCTTACTTAAAGCATCACGATTCATCACCAGTAACAAGTGGATCCAGAAAATTTGGGTCACCCCCGGTCGTTGCAATAAAGTCGCTAAAGGTATCTATTCGAAACTCTTCTTTCTCAAGGATTAAGGTATGCGAGATGTTTGGCGCACACCTGCCATTTCCCCAAACCCGTCTCGAAAATCGTCTTAATAGTTTCACGGTTGATTCTCAGTTCCTATTCCATGATTTTCAATGTCAGTCGTCAGTCAGCTGCCACAAGTTGTCGGACTTTTTCGATAGTTTTGGGGTTTCTAGATGTGATCGAACGACCAAGTTTCGGATAATCGAAAAGGTCCTCCCGATCGTCATGAAACCAGACAAACCATTTCAAACACGAGTTTTTACCAGTTTTAAGCAAAACTGGATGTTTCCTCTTTGCTCTATGTTAGAATTGTGTCAGACGGGACACCTACACTAATTTCTTTACTCGCATGCACAGCCTACCACACAAGCTCTGACAAGACGCCACTTTAGCTGTGCGTAGAAGAGGGTTCCAGGTACAATTTGCATATAATTCGGAAACATGCAGTTTTTTATAGTTTCCGCAGGGGTGCCAGTCTTGTTTCATATTTGTTCCAGCTTGTATTATATAAATGTTTCAAGGATAATAAGTTTATCATAACCAACATATTTATAATTAGTCTAAAACACATTGGTTGAAATAACGTAAAAACTAAAACTGCTTACATAGATTACACGAAAATAAGCTGGCCACATCGGTGGATCCCAGTCTTCAATCCACCTTTCTGGAAAATTTGTGCTGCCGGTATGTAACGGCCCTATTTGATTTTGGCAATTGCGGTTTAGATTCTCCTTGCGAATGCATGTCTACACCTTTTTTTATTACTTATGACTAGCTCAATGCATTTTTGGGGAGTAAAGCTAACTTCACCCTTTAGTTTTCAAAGGTGACGTAAGGTCGAAATTTTGAATCGGCTTTCACTTTTTGCTTGCTTCTCAGCGTTTCTCTTCGTTTCGTGGGGCCCTATAAAAATCTGAAACTCCATATGCATTATTCCGCAGTTATCTGATGTTAAGAAGAACTCACAGCTTTTCTGAAACTGGCGTCGTTATATTTTTCTCCAAAATTTAGATCGTGCAATTTTAATTTTATCAACTTTTAAGGTAAACGTCTTTTATTTGTTCCTCACTTGTAAACATCAATTTATCAAGTCACTGTATTCACCTTGAAAATGTTTCATAACTGGCTAGCCAGTTATATTTTACAAGCGTGCTCATAGAAAAATGATAGCATGCAAAGCCAGAGTTGTCTTCCTTAGTATGTGTCACATTGATGAATTTAGTTGCTTGTCAGTTTGACATTTTGAATAAACGGTAAATTTCTAGTTATTTACAAGTCAGGAACAAATAAAATAATCAACAATACACGCCAGGTAACCATTTTTACTGGCTCAAGGATATGACAGGCTCGCCTAACGGCTCGCCAGTCATCCCAATCCTATCGCCAGTAAAAACTGTTTTACCTGGCTTGTAATGTAAAATACTATTCCTAGGCCCGTTAGGAAACGATAAAAACCCCCAAGCTCACTTCGTTGCAATCGTTTGCGTCTACATGCTAAATTCGGCCTGAAACATTTTATCGATCACATAGAAACTGTTTCGTAGAAGTCGAAAAATATATTGCGCCTGAGAGGATCCAGCAGTTCTGGCGAGCTTCTCGTTTCCTTCCCAGCGCAGCGACGCCGCTACTTCTCCAAGGAAGACCGATAGCCGTGGCTGTGTTAGGGAATTAGCTCTATTTTACTATTTTTACTTTTAATTATGAGTTGTGGGTAAAATAGTACGAAGGCAGTTCTTAGCACGTAAGGCAGCCAGAGAAAGATTATTTGTAAGGACAATTTTTAAATTTAGATAACTAACAGCATCTTTTACTTTCCTGTAGACGTAAGTTCTGCTTTGCCATTTTATGATATCGCTTCGTTTTTCGTGAGTGGCATTTAGTATTTCGCTACTGATTAAAATAGGCCGTCCCGCATCACGTTTGGAAAAACTCTCGTACCGAACAGTGGTAGAGCCGAAAAGTTACTTTAGGTGGGTGTGTAGTGGTGGCCACTGGCGTTTCTTTAAATTCGTCAGGAGTCAGTCTAATATAGAATTCCGTTGGAATGGAACTTGTGAAGCAGCTTATTCAATGTGTTTTATCGGCATTTCTGTTTGTGTTGTAATCTGTGTTGCAATTCTTGCCTTTTCCGTCAAAATGAGTGTTCATTTTGCAAAAGTTCAAGTTATACGGGTGACGGTAAAAAAGACTATAGCGGACGAAATTTCTTGTTGAAGGTTCGGTAAGCCCAAATTGACGCATACGCTAATCTTATTTGAGACTTTCACCTGAGCCAACTTATTCTTAAGAGGTTCGATTATCGGAAATTGCAAATTCGTCTAGATGCGTCTTCCATCAGCCTGTTAGGAAATTTACAGCGTTCGTTCCCTTGGCAAATTACAACATTCCGTCTGTTGAGTCTTTTTTCCTGCTTTAAACCAACATTTTGGGCAGTCATAGTATGTGCCGGCAGCGTCAGCAAATTCGTTGAACAGAAGACAGTAGCTCCTGACTCCCTGAAGAGGTACTATATGTTGTTGTTAATTTGAAAGCGTTTCATGTTTAGTGAAATGGTCATTTATTTGACAAACTGCTGTTTTTTCAGAAACTTATTTGATATCAAAAAATTAATTAAGAATTATAGTATTTGCTACTGTCATTAATTAGGTGTTACAGTTCGTAGTCAGTTTTATCGTTTGTAGTTGATTTTACACTGCTTGATCAGTTTATTAAACATTTAAGTAAGAATACTAACCCCTTTCGCTTATTTAATTTTTGTTAAATATTTACATGCATACTTTCCAGCTTATATATGTCAATTAAATTAGCTGTGCTTTTTGAGAATATATATATACAGACATAATTACATATGATGTCGCATGCGAATCTGTATTATGTGCTGTGGTTTTCTTGTGTAAATGTGCGAGCCTCAAATAAATTCAATAAAGATAAGTTCACCGAAGCTGTACGCTGAGTGTGGCCCTAGCACTGCCAACACCTTTAAAATGATCTTTGATACGGTGCATCGTAGCATAGTTGGGGCAAGTGATCCTAGTATTTTCTAATCTCTCTCGTTTTCTATCGTGTACTAAGCTGTTTAAATTTGATTTAAACACACATAAATTTTAATAACAAAATTTACGAAATCCAGTCTGATTTCATAAATAAGCAGTTTTAACCTCCAGTTTTACTTCATAATTTTGCCAGTTTATATTTAATTTAGATCTGTTTAATCTTGAATTAAACAGGCAAATTTCAGTTCATATTTACGAAATATTAAAAACCAATCTTCTTTCGCAAGCATCGAGTTTAAAGACCAGAGCAAACTGCAACTTAGCATTTCACGCCGTAAGCGACCTACTAAACACCAGTTCACCGCTCTGGCTTGCAAACACACACGGAAATGCAATCCGCTTACAGTGCTGAATTGCTACTTCGTACCTTTAAACGCGCTCTAGTAATCTACACAATAATTGAACTTTGATATGTTACTTAGTTACGCATTCTTGTTTTGTATAAATAGAACGTTTATTTTCGTAATAAAAGAATCTGCATCTAATGTCTGATTCATTCACTACGTCGCTACCCTGATACCAAGCCATAATATTATTGGGACGTGAGGCTGCGTCCCTCAGGGTAGTTTACTGTCGTCCCTTTTAAGTACCATTGACTACATTGGTTTAAAACATAAATGCAGTCTCATTTATGTGCGTAAGGGATAGAACCAGCGCAAAGCAACGGAAACCTGATCAGCCTCCAGGCAATTCTGTTCAAAGCTGTTTAGTGCTTTGATGTTAAATTCATGTCGTAAAGTGTAATTTATACTGTAACAGATTTTGATAATAGGTACATTATGTTTCTACTTAGACGTTTTTCGAAGGCCTATCAACAAACTTGCGTTCTATTTGTCAAGTTAGAGATTTGCTTTTTTACGAACGTCTGCAAGACCGCATGTCAGATGGTTTTTTCGTCGATACCTGCGCGGTTCTGGTAACTGTATTATGATCATTAACCCTGACACTATGAAACGTGCAATTCGTTTTTAAGCCAAACTTTTAATAACCTATTTTTATTATGTTACTCCTTTTATTTCGCTTTTTGCCTCACCTAGTTTATGTTGATTTTATTAACATGTAACCTCCTGGGTCGTTTTGCATTCAGCAACCCAACAAAACTACTTTTCTGATAGTAGTTCAATTTCACATGTTGTAATGAGCACCCAACAAGCTAAATAAATAGTAATTATAAAAGTACTTACTACTTCCAAAGCTCTTTTATGGTTGGTGAACATCTCTGAAGCAGCCAAGCAAGCCGACCTTGCAACTTGAGAACGCAAATTTCTAATGTGTTTTCCAAGCGCCACGCAGACCGGGTGAATGTGGCTTTCCGTAATATCAGGATGGAACCGCGTTAGTCTCCTGATGCCTTGCAGCCCTTTCATTGTCATTTCCCAATCGCAGTGATCCAAAAGAGCCAAGGTTTCGTTATAGCCCTCCTTCGGTTTAGGAAACGGTTGAAGATTGTCTAATAACGGCGTTACCTCTCTTTGTGATGATCTGATCGAGTTTTTCCTGGACAGAGGCTTGGAAACATTCCTTGGCACTCTTGGTGTGCTCTTGGTAGGTGTTTCTTCTTGAACTTGCTGAACTTCCTGTTCAGGTAAAAACTCCACTACTGAGCCGGGAAGAGAAATTTGCGTAGTACTTAACTGCGTTTCTTCAAACCGTTCATAACGAATGTGGTGCAAAACCTCGTTTAAGGCAGGGGCTGAACTAATGGACTTTCTGGAGACTTCAGGGGATCTTTGCAAGTTTACTTCAGATTTCGATAACGATCTATGTTCTATAAAAGTTCGCGGAGTGCTATAAGCCTCGAGGTCGTCTATACTATGTGATATAGCTTGTTCTAATGTTTGTCCTCTGTCGAAGTTCTCTTCGGTATCATACGTTTGCTGCTCTTCAAAAGTATCTTCCCTTTCAAACCTAATTGGGATGTGGTAAACCTCCTCGCTCTCAAACTCATCTTGAGCTTGAAACGAGTCTTCAGTCTGAACAGTGTCCTGCCTTTGAAAACTATTCTTCCTACTTATTGCTTCATCGTCGGAATTGACATGCGGTGCAGAATCTGGAGATGAGCATTCAGGCTCCACCGGAATGTATGTTTTATTCTGATCTAAAACATCTGGTGGGCTGTCGTCTATGACAGTAAAGTTTTCGTTATGGTATCTAGGTGTGTCTACTTCTACAAAGCTCTCCGACTGGCGAGGAGATTCTAAAACGACGTCTTCCGCAGGCTGGCTGAAGTTAGTTGCTAGGTGTGGCTCTGCGGGCGGAGTGTAAAACTCTGGAGACTCCGATCCAGAGGAAAACGGTTGCCGCACCAAAACCGCTCTCTGGGATATGATGCTCCTATCGGGGGTATCTTGAGGGCTCGGCGATTTTGTTCTGAAAATAGGAATAGCAAATAATAATTTATTATATATATTGCATACGCGTACTTATTCTAATTTGTAGAATAAACTACTAGTAATTGGAAAAACGAGATTTTTTTAATAAAACTAAAATTATCCATAATGGCAAAGCGAATGTATTATTTCTCTGCTAAAAAAATGAGGACGAAAATTGCTAATAACGTTTTTCTAGATGCAGTTTGCACTTGAAAGTTAAAAGATAAATGTGTTTTAATTCCCTCAACGTGGGCCTCTACAGCCAAGACCAAAAGGTTTGGGATGGGCTAGAGAGAGAATAGGTAGAAAACCGAAGAAGGGCCAGGGGAGGTGAAGAACTACTACCCCGGCATTAGCTCAGAGAAGGGGCTCTATTGACTCAAGAAAACATGAATCAGAGCAGTCGGCCGATTGGCTCGAACTAAGAGTTCTGTAAAGGCGTGCAGTACCTTCTCTTGGTTCCGCAATAATGATATCCGCCTTTATTATTATTATAGGTGTTTTTATTGGGTAATCTAATAAATCGTTGAAATATTTTTTTTAAATGTGGAATCAAGGTTTATTAAAAACTCCGTTTAATTATTTAACACAAATAGTTAAGGATCGACTACTGAGATGTTACTTAATTACATTACGTAATTTCAAACAGGGTACGCATATTGCACGTTGTAGCAATGGATACATTTGATGGACAGTAACCATCATTAATATCAAACGAGGAATGAACACATTCATAAATTCACAAAGATAACTTTCTTCAGAAGAATTTCGCAACAAATACCAGAGGAAACTCAAAATAAATTACATTAAAACATCTACAAGAAGATATGCGCTATTTTCAAATCTTAAAAAAGAAAAATGGCGCATCAAACAAACGACTGAATCGAAAAATTACGAAATATGAACACATCTTAAGCAAAGGCGACTTTTTTATATTTAAAGCAAATACATTTTTATCTCGACAAAATACGATACTTTAGACTTTAAAGAAGAAAAATATTGTAGTCCAATCATGCTGTAGATGAGTAGACATGGCGCCGGGCGGTTCGGGCGTGGAGGATAACGCTCCTGCTAAACCGTGCCGTAAATGTAAAACAGTTGCTCTAACTGGACTAAAGTGTGTGAAATGTGCGACAATATCACACATTAGTTGTGTGAAGCTATTAAAAAATGTCAAAAAGATCGACGACAAGACGATAGACTGTTGTTTGTGTGACAGTGTAAACCTGAATATTAAAAGTGACGAGAAGAATGACAATAATTCTGAAGTACCTGGTAATAAAGAATTGAAATTGGAAGTATTCTATTTAAAGGAGTTTCTAAAACAAAAAGATATTACTATATTAAACCAAGATGTGGCGATTTCATCGCTTAAACAACAAATAAATCTGCTCAATCAATTGCACGGTAAAACTACTCAACGCCCAGGCAAGGAAAATAAAAACGATATCAAAACATCCAATGACCCCGGCCGTGACCACGAGCATAAAAATCAGAATAAAAATCAGAATACAAATCCAAACCCACAGAGCTCGGTAGCTGACATCAAACGTAACACCCCTGTTGATGCCGCAAACCCAACTACTCAGCAAGTGAACCCACAGCAGCGAGAACCCTGGAAAACGGTAGTTAGTAGAAGAAACAAAGGAACTTTTATTGTAGGCGAAAACAAAAACTCCATAGTAAAAGCTGTACCAAAAAAAGCATCCTTATTCATCTCTAGATTAGATCCCTCGACAACTAAGGAAGAACTAATTCAGCTACTCAAACCCAAATTACCTGAAGTGGAATGCGAAAAATTAACAGCTAGGTACCCAAACAATTATAGCTCTTTTAAAATTACCGTCAATGATATCAACTATTTAGAAGCACAAAATCCATTAATCTGGCCCGAGGGTACTCTAATAAATAGGTTTTTTCGATTCTACAGTGGTAAACCATCACGAACACGGAAATCGAGTACAAACATCTGTGACCTATAAAATTATGTGTCTTAATGCGCGAAGCGTCTGTAATAAAGTTGATCTAATTAGTGATCTTGTGAGAGAATGTTGTTACCCAGATTTTATTTGTTTAACGGAAACCTGGCTACGCGCTACTGAAGCTTGTGCTTTTAAACTACCAGGTTATGTGGTTGCCTGTAGTTTTTGCCGAACGGTATCTCGAGGAGGAGGAGTACTTATATTAATTAAAGACAAATTTAAATTTACTGTTAACGTTTTACCCAACAAATGTATAATCGAGTCTGTTTTAGAGGCTGTTTCTGTCAATGTACTTGTTAATAATGTGAACGTAAATATTATTTGTTTGTATAAACCTCCTAAAACCTCAGTCGATTTATTCGTTGATTTATTGGATGGTCTATTGAAACACAGCAAAAACGATAAAACAATTCGGCTTGTGTGCGGTGACTTTAATTGTAATTTTCTTGACGATTCGAATGCATCGACTGAGGTAAAAAATGTGCTTCTATGTCATGGTTTGCGCCAATGTTTTTTTGACCATTCCCGTGTACAGGGTACTTCTAAAACACTTATTGATAATGTTTACACAAGTATTAATCTCAATGATATTTTGTCCAGTAAAACTGTTAAAAATTTTGTATCCGATCACAGGGCACAGATACTAACTTTTATGTTATCCAGCAGTCACATGTCTGGAAGCTCTGATGTAAATACTTTTAGGCCTATCACTGAAAAAGGGTGTTTATCTTTCTACCAGGCCCTTGAACAGGTTGATTTTACTTACTTATATAGCGACCTGTCTATTTGTGACAAATTTTCAAAATTTATTAACAGAATCGCGACAATTCTAAATAAATGTTTCCCTATTAAACAGATCACAACTAGAAAGCAAGATGCTAGTATTGCTTGGTTTACACCAGAATTAAAATTGATGCGTAATCATCTTAATCACCTACAAGAGCTGTATACCATGACTGGCACACATGACACGCGACTAGCTTATAATCGTTATCGCAGTATATATCGCCTGGCGCTAAAAAAAGCGAAAGTTAGCGCCAACGACAAGGTAATATCAAACTCTTGCAATAAGTCTAAAACAATTTGGAATATTATTAATGCCAATAACAGTACTGCACATAAATCAATAACAACGAGATTTTCGCCTGATGAATGGAATCGTTATTTTAGAGACGTCCCTGATAACTTGCTATTGCAGAATAATAATCAAACAGGAGACCCTTTATCCTTATTTTATTTTAATACACCAGTTACTCTCAAATTTTCCTTATCTGAAACCACATTCAACGAAGTCAGAAATGCCATAGCATCATTATCTAATAGTAAAACCAAAGATATTTACGGATTTAACGTGTATCTGCTGAAAAGAAATATTAACCACTTTGTGGCCCCTTTAACTAGATTACTAAATGAGTGTCTAAACTCAGGGCAATTTCCTGACTGTTTGAAGGTGGCATTAGTACTACCAATTTATAAGAAGGGAGAAGATGATGTTATGTCTAACTATAGACCAATCTCAATTCTTCCTATATTTTCAAAAATACTGGAAAAAATTATTGAGAAGCAAATAAGACATTATTTCGAGTCTAATTTTCTTTTCAATGATAATCAATATGGATTTAGGACTAATAGGAGCACTTCCAGTGCACTTGTTAATTTTGTTAGTAACACAATTGGGTGTTTTGAGAGGGGTGAATACTCTGTTACAGCCTTTTGCGACCTCAGCAAGGCGTTTGATTGCGTCAATTATGACGTCCTGTTGAATAAACTAAAAAAGTATAACCTTGATGAGTTGAGTTTAAAAATGGTTCGGTCATACCTCACAAATCGGTGTCAAGCAGTAAGGGTCGGTAATTTAATATCGAATAGACTGCAAATTAACTGTGGAGTACCTCAGGGTTCCATCTTAGGGCCTCTGCTTTTCTTGATCTACATCAACGACTTACCCCATTTTTTAAATGGATCATTGTCTATCCTCTTTGCTGATGATACCACCCTCACTGTTTCGCACTCAAACTATGATGCTGCAGTAGATAAATGCAATGCTACCCTCAATAGGGCTGACACATGGTTCTTATCAAACCATCTCACGTTGAACCGAGATAAAACTCACAACAGAGTATTTACCCTGCGACCAGTACCTAATAATGACTGTTCTGGCGAAAGTAAGTTCTTAGGAGTACATTTTGATACTAAATTAAATTGGGATGTGCATGTTAATTATATCGCCCACAAATTGGCAAGTAACATTTTTGCTCTGCGTAGCTTATCAACATCAGTATCTCCGACAATTTTAAAAACTGCATATTTTGCACTTTGCCAGTCTCACATGTTATACGGAATTATTGTTTGGGGTCATGCTCCGTGTAGCAAAAAAATATTTGCTCTACAAAGAAGAGCCATCCGAATCATAGGTGGAGTATCTTACACTGCTGACTGCAAATACCTATATCGGGAATTCAGAATACTTACATTTATTTCATTATACATTTATACATGTCTATGTTATGCCAAAAGTAATTATGGAAAATTCGAATCCCATAGTGGTACTCATACCTATGATACGAGGCACAAAGGTAACTTGTACAGTGATTTCTATAGACTGTCCAAATCACATAACGGACCTAATTATTGGGCAATCAAATTTTTTAATACTATTCCTTATAACATCAGGAGCATGCCTTTAACTAAATTCAAAAATACAATTAAACAAATATTGCTCGAAAACCCACTCTATGATGTAAGTGAATTTTTTAAAATAAACTTTGTGTGAACCAATGGATTGACGAGGTTGACATGTGTAAATATCTCTGTACAGATAAACTGCATCAATAAATATTATTATTATTATTATTATTATTATTATTATGCTAAAATATATATTAGACAAGTTGCGGAATAAAGTGCGCTGAAAAAAAGAAAAAAAAGAAAGTCAAATGAGATTGTGGGTATTATGAAAACGACAAAACGGCGGCTGATAGAAGGACGAAATAATGATACTGCATAGAAAGTTCAACAGAAGTCCAAAATTAAAATGAGAATAACGATGAAATATATTTTGAAGCTGCTAGTGCTACAGTCGGTGAATCATTGCGTAATTTAAAACAAGAATGTAATTTAAAAAAAGAACATTTAAGAAATGTTCAACCAAAGTAATTAATAATGAGTGCAAGGTTGCCAGCAAACATTATTGACCTCGGCACGTCATTCCCATTTTAAAATACGTTTTGATGGTAAGCCTTTCCAAAAAATATATAACAAACCTTGAAATAGTTTCTCTACAAAGATATGCATCTGCTCGTCGCTGAAAAATTTCGATTTTTAAATTTTCCATGATAATGTCAAACAGAGGTGAAACTATCAACCATTAAATATTTTTATTTTTATTAGTGTTCTTAATGCGTTCTTCAACTACGCCTAAATAAAAGCAATTATGTTATAAAAAAATTTAAATATTGCACATTCTACACGTCAAGTGTCAAAAATAACGTGTTTCTTCAATATAATATTTTTATAACTTGTCCTGCAATTTTCAACATGTTTCTTCGTTCAAAGTCAGAGTGAAGAACTATATTTCGAACAGGCCTAACCTAAACAATAACTTAAAGATGTCATAGTAATTTTAGTAAACGTTGTAACTAGCGACCTTTAAGCACATAATTGCTCATTACTTGCTCTTTATACTGATTTGAAAATGTTCAAGGCTCAAGGAAAAGGACATTTTCCTCACGAAACTACTGCAACCATTTCTTACAAAATAATGAAGCACATTTGCATGTCTGCTTTATTTTTAGATATGTAGCTGTGTTGCCTTGAAATATTTAGGGTGGTGGCACGTATTTGCGTGATTCCTGTTGCTGGTTTGTTGTTGATGTCCGCGATTAACTTTATTTTTAAGTCTGATATCAATTCTAGTGGATGGCATTCTCATATTAATGGAATACAATTTTTCACCTTCAAAGAAACAATTATCATTTAACCATTAGCACATTTTTCTGTACTCTCTGCTTTGAACATAAGATCTATTTTTATACAAAGTGCTAGTGATAAAACAACATGAGCATTATTACAAATAGGTATATTTTTAAAAGTGTTAAGTTCATAAGCTTTGAACTTGAAATATTACAGAACAATATAACTAGTTGAAATTAAGAAGGATTATACAGCACAGATTTGGTATGGAATTACAAATACAAATACAAATAGCATTACGTTTCAGATTGTGCTTTAACGTAAAACTTAAGAGCTCCATAAGTAAACTCAGTCGAATTTTAGGTACTAAAATGCACACCACACCACTAAGAGAATAAAGTAAAGAAATCGTAAAGGAAATATGGCGGAATAAAAAGTATAACATATGTAATAAACGAAGAGGAACCAAGAGGATAGAAGTTGTTTGTGAGAGTAAATAGAGACTCCAAAACGAAAGTGAAAAAACTAAATGCGAATGGTAGGATAGTAAATGCGCGAAAATAAATCGATATACAGGGGACCCTCATGAGCATGAAGCATGGAAAATAATTAAAGTAGTTAGAAAAGCAAATGTACCTACAGGTAATAAAGATGAAAGAATGGCAACGATACTATAACACAATGCTAAGTGATAATAAAGATTAACATAAAGATATACCAAATACTTATGGGAGAAAACTTGGTGGAGAACACGTAGAAGATATAACCGAAGCAGAAATAAGAATATGAAAACGGAAAATCTTTCTGCCCAGGAGATATTACTATTGAACTGTTAAAGAATGCTCTCGACATCACAATAAGTGGATACGATTAAAAACATATACCGCGACCAAGAAGATATAGCCAAAGTTAGAAATAGAATATCAAAACCGTTAGAGGCAACTAAAGGGTTGAGACAGGATTGCTGCCTTTCGCCACACCACTTCACCAGGTGAACTAATGAATATGATGTACCGATGGGGCCACAATTATATATAACAGCAATGAGATAACATGAATAACAAATAGAATGCTTGAGTAAGAAAGAGATGGCCATACGAAAAAATTATTTTAGTAGGCATGTTTAGTTGACAAATGTCATAATTAAATTAAGCGTCAAGCCTACTCGTATATTTGCTACTATGTTTATCTGTTTCTTACTCAAGCAATACGAATTATTTTCTTGTTCATGTTATCTCATTGCTGTTATAACGGGTGTTCATAAACAGTCGTCATCCCAGTAGGTTTTGACTTCAGAAACGTATGTCTATTAAAATTGAGAAAAAATGCGCTATGACAGTACTCAATGACGTTTCATTGTGTTGCACGAATTAATCAAAGACATAACATTTTGTTTTTCAAAGCAACTGGGATGACGACTGTTTATGAACACCCGTTATATAATTGTGGCCCCATCGGTATAATAAATTTCAAATAAGAATGCAGTAGGTGACGCTCCAAATACAAACTCAGTTTTACACTAGGAAAATATAAATGTATTTGACTGTTCGTGTTTTGCAATAATTTTGTCCTATACAATTCAAACAACGTTGTAGGCTAGCCTATTGTGTCCATTATTAATGAGTTTTCGTTTTATATCTTAAAGATTCATACCGAGTGCCAAATTGACACTATTGAAAATATATTTGATTTTTAGATAGTTGTAATGATGACTTTGTTTCGACCAATCAGGGCCATAGTTATGATTACTACTTAGTTCCAAGTACTGCGTGCTTATTTGAAATTTAGTATAGAATATGTGATGAGAAAATTAACAGAAGTATACAGAGTGTTATGGAAGTCCATGCAATAATTTTAACTAGTGATAGAGCTCACCAAAGTGAACAACTTTTCTTTATCTTTTTTCATTTAATCCCATATTTTCCAGTCGTTTATTTTCCCTAAATTAGACGAGCCGCTTGGTAAGCAAATCTAAGTTAAAGGTGAACAATTAAAACTGCAAAGTTCTTACACAAAAAACCTGCGGTCACTAACTTACCTACCTCAATTGATAAGGTACGTTGGTGACCAGATGTGAACTAAAGGCTTTATCAGTACCTATGTAGTTCTTTGTTAGTTTGCATATCAAAGAAATGCGTTTTGTGTTTTGTGCCATTAAATTAAAATATTATTCCGTAGGCGGGTATGCATTTTTAGAGTAAAACTGTTTTGAATTTTAACTCAGTTTTGAGGGCGTTTTCGAAAAAATGATAAATGGAGAAGTTGTTCAGTTTAGCGAGTTCTATTGCGGGTTAAAATATCTGCACTCATTTCCATAACACCCTGTATAAGAAGGCTAACTAAATATCTAGTTGCAGGAGGGATAAGTCTAAATATGAAAATAAACGAAAATGTGATTCAAGCCTGAGACAGCTACAAGCATCATTGAATAATATATCAGAAGAAAATAGCAAAAAGGATACATATACAGAATTATCCAGGCTAAATATACAGAATTATCCAGGATAAATATACTATCCTACTATATAGTTGTAAGACATGGACAATTACAAAGATAGGTAAATAAAAATAGAGGCGGTAGAAATGGATTACCGAAAGTTACCGAATATCGAGACTCCAATATAAAACCAACGAAGAAATAAATAAAAACGAAAATGAAACTTAAAAGAGAGTCGAAGAAATAGAAGCTAGAAGATTGAAAAGGTACGGCCACCTGAGAGATGGCCAGAAAAAAATATGAGAGTGGCAACTCCAGGTAAGAAAAGAAAGGGGACAACCACCGGAAGACTAGACTACATAAGTTTGACTGGACATGTGGAAATAATATAACTAGCAAAAAACAGTGGGAAAAAAAGAAGGATTGTCGACTAGGATGCGAAATACGGCCTTAGGTCTTAAAAAATTCGCATGATATATGCGAGTGTATACGAGTAAACAAGAGTCAGTGCTTTGTAAAGACCACAAAGTAACGAATTGTAATTGAAGGTAAAGATAGTTAGTATTAAGGTGTAACGAAAGTTGACATCACTAGTAAACGGCAACTCATAATTGTATGCTTACTAGCTTAATACGCTCATCATAAGACGGGGGGGAGGGGGGGAGGTTACCATTTTAACTGTTTCATCCTCAAAGTGTTTTTAACTTTCTTCCAGTATTTCTTCTTCTACTACCGTTAGCCTTCCTTCTTTTAGCACTTTAAACCAAACTTCTAAGGTGGGTGGTGCACCCAAAGTTCTTTTAGGGTCCTGTATCAGTCTTTCCTCTGCACTACTCACCCAAGACCAATTATTTAGTTTATTTTTTAAATTATGGGAATCAGTTCCTGTTTTAAATTGAATAAATAGTCGTCCTACAATTATATTATTAGAAGATAAAGACTAAATCAAGTTACAGATGGCATTCTATAACAGTAAAATTTGTGCCATTGCTGTTAGATGACGTTCAAAGAGGTAAGCCCAGTATGTGTAACGCCTCATTTTATGTATGTAATACTTTGTATTTCGCTCCTTGATGCAGCCCCTATCTCGATTTCCATTTACCGCGGCTCCTCTTCCAGCGGAAGAGTGAGAGAATAATAGTTTCCCAGGTGAATACATATAAAATAATACGAATGGACAATGGCGAATGACATTTCTGTTACCAGCTAGTAGTAGTTAAGAAGAAAAAGTACAGTTGATGGTATTATAGCTTTCCAGAAAACAAACACGAAAGGTTAATAAGCAACAGTTGCCTGATTTGAACTCCAACATAAATTAGAACAATAACGTGGGTTTATAAATTAAAATAATAAAACCAGAAATTATAGAAAGAATACATCTTAGTTCCCTAAATATTTATTCTGGTTAGTAAAATTTACTTCAAACACTTCTAGACCTTTCCTCCTACGACGCATGCTGAACTTCTCATTTAGACCATTTAAAGCACCCTACACAACCGTGTAAAAAGACTTTAGGCTACTGCGGTTAATCGACTAGACAACCTTGACATTTAAAGAGGAGTGAAAAGAAGCAGGTGTTTCATTTTCTTGTGAAGATTGCGAACAGGATTGCAAGGAAATGTTTAGGGTAGCACGCAAGTCTCTACACGACCAACACGTTGCTAAAATTTATAGGGAATTTTAAACTGTTACAAGGTAATAACTCAGTTTTGCTAGTCAGCGTAGAGCGAGTTTCTCACTAGTTCACTATTTTTGTCCCGTATTTTAAGTAAATCAATAACACTTAATTGTTATCGTCTGGCTATTATAAAATATAAGTGCAGTCGTATTACAATGATTTGTCAGTTCAGCTGGCAAATTTGTGTACCCTATGAATAATAAACAAAAATTAATTAGATACTGGAAACGCAGATACCATCACAGAAATGGCAGCCAGCTTATTTATAATTCGCTGGATATAAGTCTAGACGCATAAGCAGATATTGATCGTTAATGATTTTTCATGGACACGAAACATTTCTATGTGGCACTTCTATATATAGCTTTTCTACACACCAGCAGATTGCAGTATTATTTACAAATACAATAATCACAACCATCACTTCACGATTTCGTTGATTACAAATGAATTTCCACAACGTATATTGCATTTGTTAAAAAGGTACTGCTGTCGTTTCTCATAGAAAATTTCTGATTGTGCTTATCGCCCAAATGCATTTCACACAGTCTCGATTTTCTTGTTACCTTTTGAATCTGTTATGAGCTAACTGATATTTTCTTGACCATCCAACAAGTAACGATTTTTGCTATTTTAGTATGTCGTTCTGAGCGGATGGCCCAGAGAGCAAATGCTCGCCACTCATGCGGCCGACCCGATTTTTAATATCGTACGCTCCCCGACTACTATGCTAACACCTATAGTAGTCGTTAACCCTTAACTGGGAAACTCTTCCTCCGTTTCGACGGGATAGGCTAGTCAGCTACCCGAGTAAAGCTTGGCTTAAGAGTAAAGAGCGCTCATAGAACCACTATGTGGTTTAAAAACAGGCCACTGGCCTGTAACAAGAGGAAAAAGAAGAATATATGTCCTCATGCGATGTGTGTCATTAACACCTCCAAGTTTTTTCCTACCAGTTGCAACTTTCTAAATTATTATGTCTTTTATATAACTCTTCATACAAATAATGTGCCTGAACCACCGAAATTGCTTTTTTCATTGTGATTTACATAGATTTTACCTCTAGTCTATTTCTGATTTCTTTACTTCTTAATTTGTGACGCTTCTAATATTCTTCAGAAATGTATGACTATTCCTATTAACACCTGTTATTCCATACGTTAGAGTAGTTATAGGGAGTCTTGTATACTCACACTTTAGTTTATTGGACAGTTATTGTTTGTTTATAAAACTTAAGTACCACAAGTTGTCTATCTTCTCTATTTGCTCATTGCTATTGATAGCCTTTAACAGCCGGCTTATATACACTTAACCAAATTTGTTCTTCTTTTTTCAGACTAAATTTATTTAAAAATGGATATCCAATTGTACCTCAGATATTTCCGGCGGTTTTTTCTATATCATCATGCCATCATTTGTAATGCAGCATACCGCATGAATGATACATTTAATGAAAATAATGTCCAGATATCTAATGTATATCATGTGATGTAACAATTGTTTGTTTTAACTGGTGGTGTTGTAAAGGGCAACCACATGGTTGTTTATATCAAATAGTAAAAAAATATCTTGAATTGATAATCTACGATAAATAGTCACATTAAGGGTTAAATTCCCATTAATTATGAAGAATAATAATTGATGATTTGATACGTAGTAGTAATATAGTATTCTCTACGATCAAATATAAAATTCAAGATTGTTTGATTCCATTTACTACGAAGCCAATAAAAAAAGTGAAAGTGAGTGTTGTGGTATACTGTTGAACTGTCTATCCACATAATAGAGGTTTCAAAGAGCTACAACGAGCTTTATTTTGGCCGGAACAACCCAGGGAGGTGTTTGCTGACTAGAATTTATCCAGTTAGGAGCTGAGATAACACATTCAGGTACAAGATAGACAATCAGAAGGTTGGTGCCCATTTATTATGAAATATTAAGAAGTTATATAGCAAGTTTGGTACGGCCAAGCATTAAAATAATTGTAAATATATTTAGAAATTAATTAAGAATTTAATAGTGATTCGCGTACTCGACGTTTTTCGATCATTATAATTTGAAATTTACATTTTGCGATTAGGTTTTTTTAGAATCTTCATTTAAATTAAGTTTGGATATTTAACATTTGATTAAACTAATTTTGACAATATCTATTTATTTTTGTAGTGTCAGCTCAAACTTCGATGTGCTACTAACAAACTGAAAATATGAATTTAATTTTGTGAAGTACCTGAAACATGTATTTAATTCACAAAGTCAAAGAATTATTATATTTTAAAAGTAATTCAGTCTTTAACTACAAGAGAAAGTTGTTAGTTGAAAATGTATGCATTCAGCTGGGAGTCAGGAATCCCATTGCTTGTAAACTGACTTTAAAAAAACTATTTGATTTATGAGATACGTCAAATGCTATTTATTGTATTAAAGTAGGTAAGTATATAAGTGAGCTATACCTGATAATGCTTCTTTTTAATAGTTAGAAAAGGGATATAATTAATTTGTTATTAATTGTAATAACACCGTAAGAGAATAATATATTACACATTCTAACAGGTGGTTGGTTTGTATTCCTCCTGCTTATTCTGGGGTGAAAGTCGACTAGTTTTGCACAGCATCTCTTAAGTGTTCTTCTTACAAAGTGCCCAGCCCAACTCAACTTCAACTTAGCTGTTCGTTTGGCCACATCTTTCAGACCCGTTCTTCTTCTTCTTATTATCTAATTTATTTCAATGTTGTGCCCAACATTCGCATTTTCACATTTCTCTGTGTCACTTTTAGTTTTCGAATTATTTTCCCAGTAAATACCATTGTGTGAAACCCATATATTAACACTGATAATACGCATGTACTCTTTCTTACTCAAGCAATGCGTTCTATTTTCTTGTTCATGTTATCTTATTACTGTGATATTTAATTTTGGCCCCATTGGTATATATCTTCACTGGAGGCTCGTGGGCCATTTGTATGACAGAAGTCTGTACGCCATTTTTCCAAATGTAAGCTCAATTTTCTTGTTTATCTCCACTTCTAGAGTTTGTTTACTCATTTTGATGTTACACCTGAGATATACATACGCTGATGCCATTTACACTTTTAGTACATTTATTAAAAGGTCGATGTCATCATCTATAGCAATGTTGGACACCATCTTCGTTTTCTATTAATTTTCAAGTTTACTTTCTCTCATACCCCATTCAACTGTATTAATATTCTTTGTAGTTCTTCTCGAAATTGTGTGAATACCTTAAATTAGTATTTCCATACGGTAATGTTCTAATTCCCACTCTTGCGCGGTTCAGTATGGCACTTCATGGTGATTTTATCCTTTCTTGTTATAAATAGGCTTCGTATATTACTCTATTTTACAACCTTTGCTGTTCCAAATTATTTCCTCGTTCTTTCATGTCTCCTATCAAGTCAATTATCTAATACTTTCTCGAGATCCATAAAAGCTATGTTCAGTTGTGCAAAATTCAAAATTTATCAAGATTCAATGGATTCACTGCCTTTTCTGCCGAAGAATTTTAGGGTCAACAGTATTTCCTCTATAGTATCCATAAAGCTTCATTGTACATTTATTATACAATGCACAACAAAACTTTTATTAAACTCTGTCCAAAGTAGGCATCATAAAGCTAAAAACAAGTTTACTCTTACGCATTAGTTACTGGCAATGGTTTCACATTCAAATCAGTATAAGGTATCGATACAGGTATAAAGCGTTGGAGAAAAACAAATTTACAAAATTTACAGATTCTATTTACAGACTACGTGTAAGTTGTGAATGTGATAAGAGTTGATTCTTAATTACAAAATAGTTCAGTACATTAGAATAAAACTTTCCATGAACTTATCGTACCTACCATCTAGTTCTATTTTCTATTATTTTTGTAATTAGCATGTACGTACCCTTTTTGTTTTCTCTTTATCGATTGAACTGCATATAGCACAGTATAAATATTTTTTCAAGGTGGTTTGTCAGTAATCTGTTAGTTGTCTGAAGGTTAAAACGTCGTTTAAAATGATCGTTTCTATTATTTTATCACGAAAGGAAACTACTGGAACACTGACTTTTACGTGTTCAGATAGTTTCATAGCTTACTATTTGTTATTTGAAACATTGCGTGAGTACGTACATATAAAATATTTTACAACTTCTAAAACTGGTGAACTGGAAATATCACCTGTTTGATTTCCACGACAAAATATTGGCTCCATAGATCATAGGTTACTTTTGTGACATTTCCGCGAATCTATTACCAGCCTTTTAAAATTTATTACTGAAATTTCAACAGAGCCACATTCAAATTGCAGGAAAATATAAAAGCTTCCAAGCATGATAGCATGGAGTATCAGAAATAGTAATTTTGATATTTCTGTATTTCACTGTACGTGTGTACGTGTACAAAAACTTCTAGTTAACGATGTACTCGTTTTTCTAAAAATAACTTTCTGCTTTTTATATTATCGGTTCCATTATAGTACAATTAAAATGTACTACGTAGCTACATAATTTCAATTTGCGTTGATGATTCGGTTTGTGTTTGAGTAGACATTTATTAGATTAAGCACACGTTGGAAAATGAAACGTTTCAATTTTTCCTTTTTCAAACGCTTATATTCGAATATACATTCAGCATGAATGTCAGCTGTCGTTTTGCTAGTAACATACAATAACTAAGGTCATCTTACCCTTACAGTCAATTAGAAATATGTATGCAATAATAAAGTTAACTTGGTTCATGTTTCTTTGCAATATGCAAAATTGTAAATCTAACTTATTCTAACTTGTAAAAATCAAAATTAGACTCTTTTAAACTCGTTTCATATAATGGGATTGACACTTGCAATTTACATAACGTCGTTTTTTTAAATATTGTGTATCTACTGTGTTTCAATAGACTTTTCAATTACATTTTTTTTTAGATTTTATAACTGCATTATTTGCGAAAATATGGTGATGAAAACAATGAATTGGGAAAAACTTATCAAACATATTGAAGGAAATAATTACAGTAGCTGCAAGAGAAGTGTGCGGAACCACAAGTTAAACAAATAAGAAAAAACGCATGCTGGAGCTAAAAAATAAAAGGGGAGATTAAAGAAAAAGGTTTATAGATATTATTCCTGATAGCCTAAAAAGATAAAACAAGATCCTTCGATTATAACAATCAAAGAAGAAAGTAAAAAGACATGTTAAAAACGCAATAAATCATAAGAAGAGTTATGAAATAAAATGGAAACAAATGCAGAAGAAAATAGTAAGATATACTAATTTGACGTAATCTTAGAGGTATTTCGCTATTAAGTGTCGTTTTTCTGTGAGAGAGTAACAGAAAACGAGAAATATCAACAAACTACTGAATATTTGCTATCAAGAAAATTTCATAAAAAAATATGAGTACTGTAGCGATCTAGCCATCTGGTTCGTGTTGTGTGTTGTGGCCTCCCTCCCTCTTTTTCTCTTTCTTTGGGGGAGGGGGGGAGGGGGAGTAATGTAGCGATCTAGCCATCTGGTTCTTGTTGTGCTACAATCGTAAACAAAGTTATAAAAAAGTTTATTATATGGGTTTCATAAAACAAGAAGCGTTTTATTCCGACCCTTATAAATAAACACAGTTATATAAGATATAACGCCCATAAGGCTACTAATCTTATAGTACTAAGATAAATGTTTATCTATCTACAAGCAGCCTGGAGAAAACATTTGACAGCAAGATCAAAAATTTGGACGACCCTCAAGAGTAGAGGGGTTGAAGCAGTGCAAATCTAAAAATGAAGTACGCCAGTAACGACTAGATACAAAGCCAAACTATGAAGTGATGACACAAGCCCCTGACGTCGCATGAAGTAGGTGGGTTAGTTAATGGCTGCGACCTGAAGACATGCAAATCACAGCTATACGTTGATTGAAATCATCGATTATAATTAGCTTTTTGTAATAGACAAATAATTTAATGCCTTCGTTAACGTTTGGTAGTGCGTGATGGAGTGGTTTTCCGTCAGTTTGTATAATCAAACACTTAAAAACCGTTAAAAACGGGTCATTGCATTTTCTGACAATTGTGAGCTACTGGCCCTGTAAAACATTTTAGAGCGATTGAAATAAATATAGTGTACAATTATATATGTTTTGCGGACAGATATTTTCATCATATAAATAGGCGTTTCTGTATCTCCAGGCAATTATACACTTAAATAAGGTACCTTTTGTAGCTAATAAAAATTCTTAGCTACTGCAGTAAAAGAATATTACAGTTTTATCAAAAATTTAAACAGTGGGGCCTTGTTGCATCCAGATAATGCGGTACCGAATTTAATGTGGTTTTATTGTGCTATATTCAATAAACTATATGAGCGTTTTGACGAACAATATTTAAATGTTCATAACAAACGAAATATTTTGTCGCATCTGGTTTTAAAATTTCTTACGGAGGGTCATTTAATTGAGCACGGAGAGAACACCAAAAGTTGTAATTTATTCTACAACCAATACTTCGATTAAAAATTAATGTGGTAAAATCGGTAAATAAATTAAAATAAAAAGTTGCCTTATCCTCCCACATTCCGAAACCATAAAAAACTGTATTATTAGCTTTTGAGTAATCCTGGATCCGAAGAGAGATGTTTGCGAATTATTTATCCTAAAAATCCCAAAAGGGGGGAGGGGGCTAATACGGTCATTAAAATTTTCAAATGATAACCTTCCCGGCCCATTGGAGGATATTTCTCTGGTACTCCGGCGCGATATGTGGGTACAGCTCGATAGTGCACCATCACATTAAGTACTTGTTGTTCGGCAATGGATCGGTCGTGATGGTCCAAGAGCTTGGCCAGTGAGAAGTCCGGATTCTACACCTTTGGACTTCTTCCTGTAGGGACACTCAAAGAATTTGGTTTATGTTACTCCTGTCCAAACTCTAGAAGACTTTACCGATCGAATTCATAAAGCAGCCACCACCATTAACCTCAGAATGTTGCAACGTGTTCAAGATCTCGGGTCCCGAGTGGTATAGCTTGAACAAGCGTCCACGTTCGATCAGCAGAGTTAAGCAACGCTGTCTCTGGTCAGAACTTGGATGGGAGTTCCACGGCTGCATCTCTCGGCGCCTCGTGGTACGGCTATCACGAAAAAAAGTTCGTCCCGGCGGTCATAACAACATCATGACAGTCGTTAGTGGGGTTGGAAGTCCTCATAACTGCACAGCGACGCCTATAATTGGCCTAACGGCTGTTGGCTGAGTGCGAAATAAATAAATAAATAAATAAATAAATAAGATGCAATTAATGTGCGTGCACGTAAATGCCGAGACGCTATTGGAGGCACTTTGAAAATGTTTCACAACAATGTAATGTTCTTTGATCCAAATTGATTCAGAATTATTTTTGCTTATTACTTAATTGTGTGTCCTATCTTTGGTATGTTCGTATTTTTTTCTTGCTTTAAATGGTGATAAAAAAATAGGTAGAGCTACTAGATTCATATTAATGTCCATTATAAGCGAGGAAATATGGTCGGTAGATACGTCTTGAGAGTTGAAATAGCACCCTAAAGGAATATAACATGAAAATTAATACTTCGAAGTCAGAAGTGTGGGTAATAGCCCGAAAATTGGCATGTGCTGAAATCTATCTCGAAAACCAAAAAAGAAAAAAACGTACTACATAAAATATCTAAAGCATTGTTAGAAGGAAGAGGAAGCAATGAAAGAGTCGTCAGCAACATAATTAACAAAACAACTCAACTCTACAAAGCATTATATGGAATACTTTTCATTAAGAAGGAGATTTCCAAAATAACCAATGTAAGAGTTTACGAAGTAATGGTGTCCATGGTAATATATGAATGGGAGTCCTGGACCCTTTCGGACAAATTAAGTTCTGAAAAATGGAGAGAGTAACGATAGTAAGTACATGAAGTTCGAAAGGAAAACATGAGAGCAAGACCAATAATGTAAAAGAAATTATCAAGCAAATAGAAAATCAACAGCTTCGATCATTTGGACATATAACCAGAATGATAAACAAATAAAGGTGATATGGAAGATTGTAATTGCAATGAAGAGAGAAAGGGAAAGTCAAATGATCATATGGAACGGTAGAATGGCCGACACCTTTAAGAAAAGGGAATTCGACTAGACTTAAATAAAAAATTGGACAGAAAAAGAGAGAAAATGAACGAAAATTCATCACCTCTACACCTGTGATAGAAGAGGTTGCGGATAAATTAGTACTTTAGAAAAATCATTGCATGCAATTAAAGACTTTTTGCAAGTCACTGGTTTTAAATTTATTGGCAACTCTTAAATATAAAATAGTTGCATCTAT